>JAQFJB010000007.1:6950812-6962466 GCA_029874875.1 Naso minor
CGGGTTGTGTAATATGTGGGAGTGATGTTTTTTTGTTGGCTTGTGTCCTGTGCCATGTTGCAGCAATCACATTCAATTGAGTCTCTTGCAGAATGATTTATTTGTAGCTGGGGGTAAAATTTTTGGTACTGGTTTTTGTTTTTAAAATGAACTCTGCATTTTAGAATCAGATTCTGTAAATGTTTCAGAGAAGTGAGCGCTGTCTAGTCTCTGCTCTGTACATGTTTGGGCTTTTTTCTTCTTACAGGGTCAGTAACCGATAAACCACCTGGGCCACCGAACTCTGGTAGAAAAGGTGAGTTGCAATCTGCTGTAGGTTGTGTGTACATGTGTGTGAATGCTTATATTTGTATGAAAGAGACAAAAAGAGAGCAAAGTTCAGTGTGTTTTTTGACCTGAATTTTTTCCATCTGCTCTGTACAAAGTCCATATTTGTGCAAAGCAGAAAGATACAAGACTGGCATTTCACTTTAGAGGATTCAGATAAAAATGATCTTAAAACTTGAAGAATATAACTAGCATGTTCCTTCTCTGGCAAGTTAGCAAGATTTATGTAACATATAAGACCTCAGACACAGAGAGCACTCTGGCACTACTTTAACGTGAATGTTAGACATTACAAAAACCTTACGATTTTGCTCCAGTCGTGTCTTTATCATTACCAAACCTACTGAAATAAGGTAAAAGATGCTAAAATTGTAAAGAATGACTACAGACTGTAGTTTCCTCAAACTTGTTCCATGATTAAAAGAAAACGAAACTAAAATTAGAATAAATTTCTTGTCTGTGTCTGCTTGCATTAGACTAATCTTACCAAACATACATTGCACATTATAGTTTTCTTTAAACTGAGAGGAGATGACTTTCATAGTAGTTTAAATAGCTCATGTTCACTCTCAGTACTTGCAAACAGATGCGTTTAGTTCATCGTTTACCAAAAACATGAGAATGTCCAATGAATGTGCCCTTTTTTGATTGTGTTGCGTTGTGTTCATGCACAACACTTGTCCAGTCATGGATTAAACAGCACGTGTAAATAAAGAAATCTGTAGCAAATCTGCAGGAATTTGTTTAACACTTGTCTGAGATCAAACTAGTAACTACTGTATTTTATTCACAGTTTGAGCAGATCAGGTCAGTTTGACCCCAAGTGTTCCAATTTGCTGACAAGCCATCTGATTTAAGGACTTACTTTAGTATTTGTAGAATGACTCAAGTTTCTGTGGTGTGATTTTGATTGAATTATTTCCAAAGGAGTGTTCCAGATGCTACAAAACTGCACATGGGTGAGTAAACTAGGTAGCTGAATTTACAGCATTATGAACGATCCATCACAATTTATCCTTTTCTTAGACAGGACAATAACTCAATAACTCTTTGGGAATAATGTCTTTATCCTGTGCTACAAATCTAGCTATAAACACATGTAGATTTTGTCTGATAGAAAAAGTCAGTTTTTGAATAGATTTTTTTTTCTTTCAGCTGTTTCATTTTTTAGTGCCACAAACTAAAGGGAACTGTTTCTTACAACAGAAAAATATTGTCTCATATTTAAACAAGAAAATTTATTGAATTCTGCTTTTATGTAGATTTTCTCTTCATCACAAGACGTTAGGACAGTGGGACTGTGCTGTTCACTATGGTTTGTGACCACATCATTTTTTATAGTGACACAATAGAACACGTAAGTGACACATGGACCTCATAAGAACTTGTAAAAGAGAGCTGGTTGTCAGAATTAGAGCATGTATGAAGAGTAATTTGAGATACACTAAACTTCTAATTGCATACGAAAATTAAGGATGAAAGAAAGTGGGAAATTTCATTCAGCCTGTAGCCTGGGAGTCAGGCAAGAAAAACTGAAGAGATTTCACAAAGTTTAATTGTGATGAGTAGACATAAATATGTTGATTCAGTGATGTTAAGTAATACTACTGGTGACTGGTGACCATTGAGCACTGTATTCAAGGTAGTGCTAATGTCAAAGGCTTGTTAGTGTTTTTTAAACAAAGAGAAGTTGATCTGTTAATGTAGTGCTGCAATACAATACAGGAGAGGCCACTGAGTTATCAGGCTAAGGGGTTTATCTACTTTTCCATATTCGTCTGTTCAAATGGAGCAAGAAGAACAAATGGCTGAAATTTTGGGCGCCATCACTTGAGATCCTGCACTGGACCAGGATTCTGAGTGGAGCAACTAGTTTACAGGCTGACTGAGCCAACATCGGCATCCGTAGCGGAGAAAATTGTCTTATTTTGACAATCAGGAATAATGAAGTTCACAACGCTTCCTCTGTGTTTGGTTTCGATGTGGGTGGGCCTTTCTGCGCCCATCAACACGTACTATACCTGCACTGCACCAATGCGGGTCCTGAGGGTGCCGGTGGTCTAATTGTGTGTGTGTGTGTGTGTGTGTGTGTGTGTTTGGTTTAAAATCTGATTGTAAGGGTGTGTGATAAATGTGAAGCTTGATCATGTTGGTGTGAGAATGTCAGTTGGAAGAGTGGATTTATTGATGTAAATGTGAGAGATGTGGGTGCCACATGTGGGTGGTGGTTCTCTCTCTCTCTCTCTCTTTTTTTTTTTTTATTATTCAATCTGACTCTTTGTCTGTGGTTCTGTCTTTTTCTATCTGTCTTGGCCGGGCCATGTGCAAATCCCAACCATTCAACAGTTCTGGAGAGTAGATTGTATTAACCTCAATAATGGTAGTCTCTTTCCGTTTCTTTCTCACCCTCAACCCAGATGATGGCTCCAAGCCCACACCCACCATGGAGACTCATGTCCCCCCTGAGGGTGATGGTAAGTCTCCTTCAAATATTCCACCACCTCTGACATGGTGTTAAGATCTTAAATTGGTGCAGTTAGTGTCGGTGCACAAAATGTATTCATACTAACAGCTCTGAGATATATTCAGCTCACAGTATTGAACTTTAAAACTGTCTCTCCTTCTCTTCAGCGAAGCTGCAAGTTTTCAAACTATAAAAAATTTAAACTCAAGATGTAATATCCTAAGAATGCACAATTATTTCAAATGGAAAACTCCAGCTGTCAAACACATCAGATGACAAATTAGATATTTTTGGAATTACTGGGATCTTGGATGCAATTTTCACTTTGGTTTTGTGGGTAAAGCTTGGCTGTGCAAATATTTGAGATATGCAGCTACTGGTGGATACGGCACGGCTGGATAAATAAGGCTTAGCTGTGGTGAATTCTGTGTGGATCATCCTAAAGCATTGCAGTTATTGATCTGCACATTGTCTTCCTGTCATTACAGAGATAACTGCTCCAACGCTGTGGATAAAACAGCTTGTTTATAAGGAGAATAAGCAGAATAACTCCACTTTCAGGAAGCAAGGTGAGACAAAGACACCCATCAGTATTTTGAAAGCTTTATATATATACTATTCCGTAAAATACAAAGTGAATTAACACTTATGTAAAATGTTTAGATAGAGACGTCCTGTAAGCTAAGTATTTCCTGTCAAAGACTGAATTTTTTAAACAAAGACAAAAAACTCAAAGGCTGTCTGTCATGTTGACAGATCAAAACACATGTAACATGGTTGTTAACTACATGTAAAACATGTTTAGGAGACCCAGTGTCCAGTTGGAAAGTGAAAGTAATGTTGTCAGTGGTGGCTGCAAACAGGCTTGGTAGTGAACGACATGCTAATGTGCTGATAGATTAGGTGTTAGCTGAGCCAAATCAGAGTATTTGGTTAAAACAGATCGGTGATGCTGAGCTGCCCTCTTTGTTTGCTGTGAAGTTTGCTGAAAGTGATGTATGCGTTTTTATGTGGAGTAAGTGTGTGTGTGTGTGTTTTTTAAATGCAATTGAAAAGGCTATATAGTGTCATTGAAAGCTGAAAATTTAATGAGCAATAGATTATGATGGAATTTTTATTACCCTCTCTGTCAGTTGGTGACAAATAGAAAGTCTATTGCAACCTCTGGTTAGAACAATGCTGTCAAACAGCGAGGAGTTTATAATTTATATGAAATAGTGAACTACAAACATAACGCCCATAGCTTGCCAACACAGCACTGCAGCAAACACAAGCTCTTTTTTATGTGGGATGCCAATGAGGGATCATGTCGTTGACTGTTTTACTGATAAACACTCCTCTCCCACCAGTACGAAAACCTCCTCAAATGTCACCCATGCACTGTTTTTAGAATTATAAGGAACTAGACACATATTGATCTGAAGATGACCGTGAAAACTCTACCAGAGACTTAGCTCTGATAAAGAGTGAACATACTGGAAGTATTAATGTGTTTGTGGTGTCACTGGTTTCAAAGACGACAGATTAAATTTAAAACGTTTTGGGTTTAAAGACAGCCCTGCACTGCCAGGATTATATTTCTTGCTTTCTTTCCTTTGGTGTATTTTGTTTAGTTTTCTCTGTCTCCTTTTCAATTATGCCTCGACGTGTTCACTACCCTCTGGGCAGCTGAATGGCTTTCACGCTTCTGCAGCAAGTCAATGAGGGGATGTGGAGGGGGTTGGGTGCCAGTTGTCTGTGTACAGTATGTGCGTGCTTGGGTTGGACGGATATATTGGTTAGCTGATATATGGGAATGATGCTCCTCTTTTATTAAACAGTTTGCAAAATGTGCAATTGATTTTGTTGCTTATGTTTTTTATACATTTATGTCATTGTCCAGTTATGCTTTGCTTAAGTGAAGTCTCCGAGACAGTCTTTATGTCCTCATTTATGGCTCTTTTTGAAAATGGCCATATTAATAAGCTCATGTCCCAAGTGTCAACAAGTTATGACCAAATTTGATTTTTCCCCATGGATGATAAATTGTTGGCAATGTCAGTTTATATAAATCAGTCTTTAAACACAAACTGGCGAAGCATGAGGAAACATGTTTGCGTGCTTCTCCATCTGCATACATAAATATGTTAGATAAACATGTGAAAGTTATTTATCCTCCACAACACAGGGCGCATAAACAACTGATTGTAATATGGGCTTTATTAATATTCTGAATGATGATGATGTGGTAGGGGATGCTGTGGTCGGGGGGTTTAAAGGATGCATTTTAGATGATTTACTGTGACAGCTCACTAAAAACTTATGTGAAACATCAGCTTCCTGTTTTCAATTAGCATCGGGTGTCCTCAAAGCAAAACAACAAGGCTGACTGTCATCACATTTGACAATGTGCGTCTCCAACTGCATCTGTGTGCGACGGCATACACTGTGTCTCTGTCTGTGTTTGTGTGTGTGTTGGTTGTTTGTGAAGTAACAAAGTGCATCTACTCAAGTGCTGTACTATTACAAGTACAGTTGTGATGTTGTGATGTGAAATTAAGATGTAGTCCTTAATGCTTCTCACATAGCAGGGGTGGGACAAAGTCATTGTTTTACAAGTCAAAACTAAGACTCAATTCTTTACTCTCAAATGTAGAGTCAAGTCAAAAGTCCTGAACTTTGAATTTCGAGTCCTTAACAAGTCATTATCACTCTTCTAATCTATTAAATTTACGCAAATCGTGAATGTTTTCTTAAAGCATTTCTAACCCACTTCTTCATGGTTTGTTCTTTAACTTCATTGGATGGTGCCGGATGCTCGAAACTAAGTGGATTCTTGGGGAAAAAGTGTTGACTTACTGGGAACAGAAAACCTAATGTTAGTTAGTTCAGGACATGAAGGGAAATATATTGATTCATGGCACACTTTTTAAATAACACACATTTAGATCTCAAGTATTTTCAAGTCAAAAGGCTCGAGCCCAAGTGAACCCACGAGTCACTCACGAGCCAAGTCTGTTATGTTATATTGTCAAGGCGAGTCTAAAGTCATCAAATTTGTGGCTCCAGTCCAGACTTTTACTTTTAACACAGAATATATTGAGCAGGTCTTCCATCACTGGTTTGCTACTTTTGCAGTTTGCTTCATTCTCTTGAAAGATGCCAGTGTGTTAGGCCCAAATCTGGAGTCTAGAGAGAGAGCCAGAGCTCATGACACACAGCTTACATGGTATTTCCCTGCTTTGCTGTAACTGTCTCCAAAGTGAGGAAGATTCAGTGTAACAAATATTTAAACTTGAAGCCCAGAGTGCTCAGGAAGCCGTTCGTCTCTGCTCACACGAGCTGCGTTATTCACTCACTGGCTTTCCGACTCTGAATACCCCATAATTTTGTGTTAGAGAAATACAGAGATGGTGTTAGTGAAACGTGTTTGCTTGGGCAAAGCAACGTGAAGTCCATTATTCAAAAGATTATATGTTGCCAAACTCTGACATGCTGTTGTTTTAGTGTTGTAAGGAAGGGGGGAAAACTCTCAATCACGCAGCTTAAACTGTGGAGAACCAGAAACCTGCCCGAAAATACAAAATGCTGAGGGTATATAAAGTGATCATACCATCTAAGAGTGACCTACGGTGGCTGACTTTGTATGAAAACAAGGAGTCCTGAACACTTGGAATTTGTTTATTTTAATCCAGTATAGTTTGAAATAGCATGTACTTGTGTTGTACTTTCAAGTACAATAAACGATGAAAGTACTGCACAACGACCAAACATGTTAACAAATGAAGTGTTGAAAAGTAACACAGGTGTTAAAAATTATTTAACCATTTTTTGAATAAATGCTTAATCATCTTTGAGCTTTTAAGTCATTTCACACACAATCACCTACATATAGTTCTTACTTAGAGTTCCCCTATCACTAACATTTCTGCTGTTTTTAGTGCAGAGAAGGCTTGCTAGAGACAATATTGCAGTGATTACCCCACAGCTGAAAGCCATTGGAGTGAAGCGAAGAGAAGAAATGCTGGGTGGGTTGGGGGTAGGTTCAGAGAGGAAGGTATTTGGATAGAGGCAGAGAGAGAAAGGAGAGGAAAGTAGAAGAGAGACAAAGGGCCCTAAAGAGGTGGCAGGAAGAGACTGAGAGGAAATAAAATATGAATGATAAAGAGAGAGAAACTGAAAATTAAGGGACGGAGAAGACGATTTAAGACTAGTTTCACTTGGCTCGAAGCCTGAAGAAAGAGGGCAAGAGGGAAAGGCATGTGCTCAAAGATACTGCGGATGGTCATCTTTTGTCCATTATCAGTTTGCCTTGAAGAAACAATTAACACAACATTGAGCAAATTGTTACAATGGTTGCTGACATCCGCTTGTGTGGGTTTCTTTTTTTTTTTTCAAAACAAAATTTGTTTTCTGGAGGTTTGTGTTTCGCATCGAGTTCCTGCCAGGGGAAGAGAAACAAAACTGAAAAAGAAACACAAATAAAAAAAATAATAAATAGAGCAGAAATGCAAGGCAGGCAAAGAAGTTGTAGTTTGGATTTCAACTCTGCAAAAAAAATGAAAGGATTACATTGCAAGAGTCCAGCCTTTTTCCACTTATATGTATAAAAACAATTTTCTTTTGGGAATCCTAGCGCCTGGCGCCAGCATAACCTCTGTATAATAAACAGTGCTAAATAATTTGGATGTGAAGAAGCCTTGGCAAGGACCAGAGCCACGGGGCAGCGCTAAGAACACTTGAGTGTGAGTCTTCGCAGGAGAAAAAGTTCTTTGGTGCAGGGACACGTTCAGCTCTTTGTTGGCAGCCATGCTCAGGAAACATGAACACCCCATCACATACACACACAGGCACACACCCACAAACCACCACCTACACACACATCACAGCCTTAGCTGCTGAACCTGCCACCACTGTCATCTCCATCCTGACATTACCATGAAGAATAACAAAGCTCTACTGTGTTAACTTTTGTAGATCATGTCTGAAATAAACTGCTAGTCTCTCCTATTCCTCTTGATTCAAACAATCCCATTTTAAAGTCCTGCATAATTTTTTCTCCAAATAGACATAAATGTAAAAATTGGAAGTTTCAAAATCAACGACAAAATCAATGAGCACTGGGCTTGTGTGTGAAATGAAATAAAGTGTCTAAATTGCTCACTTTTGTCTGGTATGAACAGTTTTCTGGATTGTGGTGACTGCTAATGCAACGTACTGTGATAGCTAGAGAATATACTTCAAATTCTGAGAGAGTAAGTTTCATACAAAGTTCAAACACTCATTTCCTGACCTCGTCTTTAATGATTAGTGACTGCTGTATAGTCTTAATTATGCTTTAGTTAATGGAACTGTATGAGCTTAGACTGCTAGCACCACTGGGAGCAATCAGCCCCCTGTTGTGAAAACTTAACCACAATGAAGAAAGAGCTTCAAACAGTTAGCACGACCCTTTTATTGTAGTTTAAATGCTTGAGAGCACAACTGAATTTAAAATGAAGAACAAATGAGGAGAGGTAAAAGCACACTTGATCGCATGCAGCTCTGTTGTACTTTGCTTAAGAGTGAGCAATGGACTAAATGGATGTGAATGTAAATACAGATTGGTGGGACAAGGTGTTGCAGGAGCATCTCTCGAGGGCTGAGCAGTTCTTGTTGAATATATGACAGATATGACAGATTATGGTGCGTAAAGACTTCCTAATACAACCTGAGAAAAGACAGATGAAGACCTTATGGTAGCAACGCTGTTTGAAGTGGGACCAGTCCAACGTGTTTGCAATACAGATGAGTTGATACAGCTTTGTTTGGTTTGCACCGATACCAGTATTGGAAAATGCCTCTGATACAGCTAAAAATGCTGGTGTCGGTATCGCCAAGGACACCAGTCTGTGCTGCGATACCATGGGATTTATTAGCCGCTACATGGTACCCAACTACCTCCCAGTTAGCTTACTTAGTGTAGTGTAAGCAAGTACATTTTCCTAGAATTAAGATTTTAAGTTGCTGTTGCACATCTGTTTGACAGTGTTCTATTTAAATCTTTTTATGTTACTAATTTATGATTACACCTTACGTATCAAAGGAATTGTTATTTTTATGCGCTGGTATCGGATCAGTGCTCAGTATGGTCCACTACTCAAATTTGGGTATTGGAATCTATATTGGGAATGAAAAATTCATATCGGAACATCTCTGGTCCAAGGTCTGTTTGTCACATATACAGCATACAGTGAGATTTGGTCTCTGCATTTAACCATCCCTGAGAAGCAGAGTGCAGCCACAGCGCGGCGCCTGGGGACCAAAGTAAGTACCAAGATCTAGGGTGCTGACTGGAGATAAAACCTGACATACATGTTTTAGATGGTGGGAGAAACTGGAACACCTGCAGATAACCCATGCCTACATGGGGAGAACATGCAAACTCCACACAGAAAGGCCCTGTCCCAACAAAAAATCAAACCCTGGAAATCTTGCTATGTGGCACAGTGCTGACCACTGAGCCACCGTACCGCTGTGAAATAATACCCTACACTGTCACAAATTAATACAACAAAGAAAAAAAAATCAACTTTAAAAACTGGCATAGTTGCCATTTCCAGAGCTTTCATCGTATCCTAAAGTCTTTGCTAGCAAATGCATTTTTATTAGATACGTCGCTAACTGCTAGACTGCACATGCTAGCGTTGGCTTGCTTGCTCGTATTTGTAAAGATGTGGGCAGCACAACCTTTCCTCAAAGCAGGCGTCCATAGCTGTTGTTGTTGTTGTCTTGCTCTTCTTCCTGCCTTTCATATAGTTTTCTCAGCAAGCACCACCAGCTGGACTGGAGAGTGGAACAACCAGTTATGCTAGAGCATGCGCAGTCGGCACGCTTCCCATGCTAACAGTCCGCACAGTCACAAATTGAGGGCTGCACATGGACGTCCTCAGATGGGTTCACATGAGCCCTGGCAGACCCTCCTGGACATGGGCGTATGACGATTTTTTCATCACCGCAGACACGTGAAAAATATGAATTGGCCTTTAGTTGTCACAGAAATGGTTCAGTTTTCTCACATGAAGCTTAGAATTCCTGTCACATAACTTGTGGTTGTATACAGTTTTTGCTGTCACTGAGCTTTTTTGTAAAAGCTCAAATAAGGTATGACGTGAACCTTAAATTAATTTTCTTGTCAATATACTTCAATTTCTTTCATGGTCAGTAATAAACTTTCATGCTTAAAATTTCAGACGTGTTTCACAGTTATTCATTAAGTGTACCACTGTGTCCAAAAGGAAGGAAATATCCTCTGATCCCAATTTAGCTTTGTTTAATAATGTCATGAGTGATGCCTGACATCCATTTGCATCACACACCATATGACCATGAGATAAGGCGGTAAATGCTTAACTCTAAAATTAAACATTCCTAATTAAACTTGTGACCAGTGATTTTCTGTGTGTATTTCTGTGATCCTGATTGTGGTGCATCTGTATTGAGTGCGTCTCTCATGGTTTTAGAGAAAGTTCCCTCTTGTGACCAGGAGCGTCAGAGCGCACTGGATGAGGCTCGGCAGAATCCTCGTGAGGCCATTTTCATCCCTGACTGTGGGCCTGGAGGTCTTTACAAACCCGTCCAGTGCCACCAGTCCACAGGCTACTGCTGGTGTGTTCTGGTGGACACGGGACGACCCATTCCTGGAACCTCCACCAGGTAATATCATTTATCAGAAAAAAGCACGGTGCCAGGTTTTATTAAGCTACTTTGGCATTATATGTGCACTGAGAAATATAGTAAGATTTTTGTTGATTCTAGAGAGTTTACCACTTTTTCAGGCTAAGTTGGAATGCTGTCTGCTAACCTGAGAGCAGGACAGGTGGAATGAGACTGAAACGTAGCCATACCAGTAAAGCTCAAACAAGAATATATATTTCAGATGAAAATACGGTTACTACATGCCTTCAGTGGAGAAGTTGATGTAGTGGTAGTTTTCAATCAGTCTGGACAAAAGTGGTGGACGAATGGACAAAACTACCCTGCCATCTTTCGAGTTAACAGCCAAAAGCTACCTTTGGTACTTAGACCTTAATTTCTTCAACAAATTATGCATCCAAGCTGCTGCCACAGATTCACTTGGCAAATCAATTAGTTTCAAGCCTTGGTGGGAACTGGCCCTAAACACTCACTGTTTGGTAGGATGTTTTTTCAGTACAGTTGCTGCTGTTTACACTGCTTTCAGGGAAATGGTGGAGACGCCATTGGTTTGGCAAGAGCTGTACGTCACAGTGACTGAGATGAGGCATCTGAAAAATGCTAAATAAATGATGCCTATTGCTCATGTTAAGGTTGTTTAAAACTTTTCATGATTTGTATCTTGAATGTGAATATTACATCTTGAAACAGCGTGTTAGATAAAGGGAAAGCGATAGTATGTTTGAAAAACTGTAAGCACGCACTACTAAATAGATGAGCTGTTTTTGTATCTGAAGGGGCCTCATCATTCTCTCTCCATGCAAGGGTTTATGTTTTACAGGATGAGGAACAGACTTTTTCCAATCAGAAAAAGTTATTTGGTATTTGCAACTACGCGCTTAAATACAGGGTAATGCAGTTTTAGCTCAACATCAATGAAATACTACAGTATTTTAGATTAACAGCAGATAAAAGTTACAGTAGCAAAATCACACGCACAGTAGCCAAACTTAGACAAAGCAAAGTCTCATCTGTATTTCACATACACTGAATAACAACCTTGAGGTGATTATTTCTTCACATAAAAATTTAATGTATTTTTGGACTAGACCTCATGTCACCCGTCCCAATTTCTTTCCTCCAGACAGTTAGGGGAAGAGTCATAGATCAGACATCCCATCTTGATCAGTGGCCCTGCAGACTGTGAAAA
>JAQFJB010000007.1:7029107-7040740 GCA_029874875.1 Naso minor
CTGTATATAATGACGACCGGTAGGAATACGGTTAATGAGCTGCTGCCCCATGAACCAGTGCTGTTGAGAGGTGGCTATTTATATTGACGTGAAGGTGTACCTAAAAAAAAAAAAAAAAAAAGTTCTCCTCAAGTATCTCTGTCAGGCGCTTTTGCTGTGTAAGCCAGGGTTTCCATTGAAGGTTCGTATGTAAGGGCATTTTCCTGGTGACTCATCACATGAATTGGAATGGCTTCCAGGGCTGACCTGTGAGTGGACAGAGCGATGCCGTCTCTTCTCCACTCAACGATAACAGTGGAGGACGGCGGCGGGCTGACTCTGCAGGGCAGCACGACTGTCTGACCGACTAACGCTTCCACTGTCGAGGGGTCGGTCTTATCAATGGTCACTTCTCCTAGAGTCAAACTGAGGAAACAGGAGGGGAAACAAGGAGAGAAGGAAGACAGGAAAGGGGGGGTAAAGAAGGAATGAGGTTCACGAGAAAGTTTGAAAAAAGGGAAAAGAAGAGAGGAAGAAAATGAAATATTCACTTTATGCTGTACTGTTGGTACTTTTATTAGCAGTCACCAAAGCAAGCATAAAGTTCGCCCACAACCTGGCTTCAGATGTTTCTCAGAGAAAGCTCAGAGAGAAAAGACAGAGAGGAGCCCAGCTTTGGCTGAAAAAAATATTCATGCAACATTTAAAGTGACAAGACAAACAATTAAACCTTCACCCACAAAACAACAAATTCTGACAAACTGACAAATGTGCAAAATAAGTTAATGTTGACACAAAGTGACAAAGGACACCAAAGTGAGAAGAAGCTTCCCAGCAAGAGGCAACGTCCCCCAAAGAAAACTAAAACCTGTGACGGAGCTAAAACACACAACTAAGGTGAAGAAAGACAGAGTTTAGTGACTACACACATACAACACATGAAGCATCACAGCAGAACCTTTATTAGTTTGATCTAATGACATCCAGGTGACAACACAAAGCCCAAAGGTGAGGGCAGGTGACATGGTGAGGTAGCAGGAGAAAAAAAAAAGCACAAGACGACTAACATGAACTCTGAGACAGACAGTGAAAAAGTCCCAGAAGCATGAAACAGTAGAGCTGTCCAATAAGGTTTGCCGCGCGGCTGTGAAGTTCTCCAGATGTTTGTGTTGAGGGCAAAGGAAGAAACAAGCTGCTGTGACTGAAGCAAGCGTGAGACTCTGTGGAGCTGGCCGTACAGCGGCAGAGCAGTGATGCGTTTCACAAAGCAGAGTGTTTCTCGCTACATTAGCTAATTTTGTCCCAAAAGCCTGGAAAAGAAGGCAAAAACTGACAATCTATCTAGTCTTCATTTACATGTCTGATGCCTTTTAAAATTACAGAGACTTCACTAGTAACTTTTATGTATTGTGTAAACTTTGATCCCTCAATTTTTGACTTTTTGTTGCATTTTTGACCATTTTTGTGCTTAATTCTCGATCTGCTTTATCTGTGGGACTTGTGGGACCATACAAGCAAGGAATAATAGTATACATAATGTAATGATAAACAATTTTGACAACGAGTTCATCATCATATTTTTGGGGGAAAGTGAATGATGCACGTGGTCTGAATCTCCTTCAGCTCACTCTCTGGCCCTCCTCACTGGGGCTCCTTCAGCGCTGTGAGGCCTGTGGCTCGGAGTGAGCTTTCTGTCGTGCACCCTGGGTCTTCTAGGTCTTACCTCGCTGCCGGACCACTGTGCTGTGCAGCAGTAGCAGGGGGAGGCCGGCGGGTGCGCAGATGGATTCTAGCTCTGTGGGCATGTGTGGCAGCACTTGTGGCCTGTCTGCCGGTGCCGCCGGTCGAGCCTCCCTGGACGGTGAAAGTCCTCCCCATGTTGCGTGACCCTCCACCGGTTGACCCCCCAGAGGTGGATCCACGTGTTCCAGCTCCTCCTCCATGTGAGGTGCCGGCTCCAGATGCAGGTCTTCTAGCAGCTGGCTCTCTGGTGTGAGGGACTGATGCTGGAGCTGGCTGGCTTGGTGAAGAATCCGGGCATACCCTCTGGCACTCGGCCCGGGTCATGAAGTTGTTGCTGTTGCCATGGCAACTTCCATACCAGAAGTGCACACACTTGGAGGTGATGACGTCAAAGTGGTAGCGTGATATCCAGGTGCTGCAGGAGCCAGCAGCGCGAGGCAGGGAGCAGATAGAGCGCTCAACTGCAACAACGAATCAGCACAAAAAGTTACCAACATGCCGCCGGCCACAGCGGCTGTGAGTGTTGTGTTTTGTTTGGCTACAAGAGCTCATGTGCAAAAACAGATCAGAGTCTTTCTCAAAATGAAGGAATAAATAAAAATTAAATTACAATAAATTAGGATATCAAACATTTATCTTTTTTTGTTATCCTAAATCAAGGAAAGGATTTAACAAAGCTTCCTTTGTTAAAAGGAAGCTTTGTTTTCTACGCTTCCTTTCATTTCACCTATGCCTCCTCATCACCGTATTAACAGCAGCCGTCTGTGTGCAACACTGCGCAGATTAACGCTCCCTTCTAAATGTACTGAAAGCAGATGCAAATTGAAGTCACTGACATCGCTTCCACGCTTGATAAATCACAGTGCCTGTGCTAACTTAATGTATTTGCATTTTCTCCTCCTTGTATTTTGCACACTTGGGTAAAAACGCCCTTTGTTGCATATTCATTAAGGAAAAGGTGCGAAATCAACAGTGTGCACTGCCTTGCTTGCTTTGTAGATCAGTTTGCACATTTGTTTGTGGGTGATATCCAGTTTGCACATGTTTTTACACACGAAAACCTTTAGTAAATCATGCCCTCTGTCTTATAACTTAATGCTCCTGATGCAGATGATACAGAGACCTTGTTTTGGGATTATTTAGTGTTAATCCTGCTTTATTTTGTCCAAGAGAAACTTTCAAGAGGGATTTTTCCATATCAAACTTTTACAAATAGAAATTAGATATGAGCCTACAAGTTTCTACAGTAACTCTCAAGACTAAAACTGCTGTGGACTTGACGGGAGAAGAACAGAAACCTATATTCTGAACACAACCATTAAATTGAAGATTTAAATGGATGTTTTAACACGAGATATTTTGATAGTAAAAGTGCAAAATGTACACTTTCGCCTGCTTGAACTATTTCCTGTTAGCACAGCCCTCAATCACTGGCAATGAAGCATCTCAGCAGTCAAAAGTAAAATCTGTAGTTGTACTGGACAGACTTGATGTTAGCTCGCGGCCATAAAATAGCAAAACTCTGTTTTTAGATACAGATGTTAAAGCACAGAAAGCCAGATGTTAATGTGTTATAATGTTAGCGACTTTTCATTCTCTTACTGTGGTTGGGTGGGTTGGGGCAGCCCTCCCCGTTGGGACCTGACGCAATTGAAGTTCGGTCAAAACAGCACCCATAGGTGGTGGTACGGCACTGTACGGCATTTTCAGTGGGAAGAGAAGAAACAGCCTGAGGAAACAAACATGACACATTAGAGGAGAACAGACAAGAAGAAAGAAATGGAAAACAAGTTTTGACACATTTGCTGGCACTAGCTCCTCATTTTAAGTGCTATTCCCTTAACTGCCATTCAAACAATAGTAATGATGATCGTCACAGAATGCACAAAAAATGAAGATCAACAATTAAAAACTGTCCATGTCTACAAAACATACAGATTATTCCAGATTTTTTCTTCCATAAGGTTTTATTCTGAGCAGAAAATATCACCACTATCTTACACATTATTAGTACAGTAAAGGGCTTGTCACTGCCATCAATAACACATAAAAAATGTAAGAATTTCATGTATTTTACTTACTGTGGATGTCGGGGCCACATATTCCGCACAGCCCTCCCTGTTGGGGCCCTGAGCCACTGTCAGCCCGTCTTGACAGCATCCATAACTGGCACGCAGAACAAAAAGGGGGAAGGTGCAAACAATAAAACACTTCTTTTGTGCCAAAAATGACAAAAATGTGCACTTTGACATTTATACCAAAACCTTAGCCTCAGTGTGGTCATTTAGTGGTTGCTATGGTGTTGGTGAGTTATGCCAAAAAAACCTCTGTTAGGAGTGGCCAGACAGTCATAAAAGCACTACCTCAACAAAGGCTCCAAAAAAGACTCCACATGTAACCTCAACCACAGTGTAATGGAAGGTTAGATACCTGGACTGAATGCAGGATGGCTGGACAGAAGTGCGTGCTGAGGTTCGTGGGCATCCCAGACCACGGGGGCCCCCGGCTGCAGTGCGTCCGTCTGGGCAGCAGCCATAATAGGACTGGCTGCAGTGGACGGCCGGGGCGGAGCTGTGAGGGTCGTAGACCGTGTTCGTCTGGGTCGGATCAGTTTCTGGTCTGTGAGCTAAGATTAAATCAAGCGTAGGGAGAATTCACATATGTAGACTAGACCTGACAGTTCATGGTGTTTTAAATAGACAAGGCTACACAAAGCAAAAAAGAAGTTCACACATACAATAGAGTCTAAGCTATTGTGTGTTAAGCCATACAAATTTCGCAGGAGCCTGAAACATAAAAGAATGCAGCTAAGAAAAAAGCTGCTACAAAACACATCCTTACAATTAAAAAAAACATTTTTTATAGAAATATTAATTACAGAATGGTTAAGAATCGCTTAGGACGAGTAGCTTTTGTGATTAGAATATACATTCTCAAAGGAAATTAACACACGCAAGACCTCAAACTTGAAATTCCTGAACACTGGGACGGTGCTGCAGAATGCCAGAACATGCCAAAAACACCACAGCCAGCACTTGCACACTTCAGTGCTTCTGAAATATTTTAATCAGGCTAACAGTGTCCATGGACCCCTGAAAACATGTCAATCAGGCCTAGATAATTAGTGCTAGGACAGAGGCTGGATGAGGAAAAGGGAGGGGAGATGGGCACAAAGTGACAGAGTTACATCAGCAGAGAGAGCTGCAGAATGCAGAGGAGCTGAAGGGTAGCGGCCAGTTATTAGTTTGTCATCACACCTACAGTTTGATTTGTTTCAAACCATAATGAAAAAAATGGTAAAACTTTACTTGAAGCATCTATCTGTAATGCATTATGAACATACTTATAATGCCTTATAATGCGCCTATATTACTGTATAATCAAAGATATAAGCAAGGTTAGGGTTAATTCTAAACATAACCCTAACCACAACCATGACGACATATAATGCATAAAAACTGTGTTCATAACATGTTATAATGCATTATAGAGGCATGTATCATAGAAAGTGTTACCAGAAACAGTTTAGTTGAATGAATTTTAATATGAGGTTGACAGCTAGGCTACATTTTGGTCTGAAATCATTTTCTTTTTTGAGAAGGTGTTGCTGTAACTGTCATTGGATGGGTTTTGCTGATGTTTTAAATAGCGACCAAAAAGTGAGCTACCTGAGAGCCAACGAAACAGAGCTAGCGGGAGAAACAGAGCTAGCAAAAAAAGAGCTAATTCAGCCAGAAGAAGGAAAGAGAGAGCAAAGAAAAAGAGGTAGCTGGGAAAAAAATAGAACTACCTAACATGAACTAGAAAAAACCCACAAGCAAAAGCAAAGAACTAGTATAAACAAAGAGCTGGCAAAAGTGTCACAAATGAATCAAAATGCTAGCAAAAAAACCCCGCTGGTGGGAGGAGCAGATCCAGCAAGAAAAAAACTAGCAAAAAACAGCTAGCTGGGAAAGAACAGAACTCGCTAAAAATAGCCAGCAAAGCAGAAAAACAGCCAGCAAAAATAAAAAAAAGAGTAAACAACAATTACCATAAAAGCAAACAGCTAGTAAAAACAAAAACAAAAAAACAGCTATCAAAAAAGACAAATGTCAAGCACAAAGACTAGTGTTAGATGTTAGTAAAAGATAGAGAGAGCTAGCAAATACAATGAGCTAGTGTAAAAAAAGTGTTACAAAAGGAACAAAATGCTGCAAAAAAGACAAAGTTCAGCAAAAATGATAACAGAAAAATTATCTGCAACTCACAAACCTTATAATTTTTTCAGAAAGTGTTATGCATATCCAATATCAGTTGGTGCATCTTAAGTATAACAAGTTTGTCTGTTTGTAATTAACCACCTTGGTGCTAATGCAGATAACAGAATTACGTCAACATGCAATTCAGTCAAGGCCCCTTCAGACACAGCGACCGCAATCTGAACCCAGCTAGAACAGCTTGTGCCGAACCATTCTGTTTTTCTGCTGTATCAGTGGTTCACTGTCATCCTTCTTGAGGTTCTGTGTAACCTGTACTGGCTAATGGTTTGGTCCTAAATACATCAGCTTACACTCAAAATACGTTGGCAGAAAACACCTCACAGGTTTATAGATATTTTAGTAATACTGAGACCAGATGAAGTCATTAATCAGCAGATAAACACTGAGATGGAACCCAACCTGTTGCGCGGTCTGGCACGTTGGGTTGGAGAGCTGTCTGTGCGTTGTCGTGTCCTCGTGGGTCCTGAACACTGGGAACCGCTGCAAAAAACACCAGGTAGAATACACACAAAACAATGAGATACAGCATGACAATGTGGACAAAAGGTTGAATTATCTTTGTCAGGCTGAGGCAATGATGGAAATCATGATAGTGTGGTGTGTGTTTCGTTTTGTAGATGCATTTTTAGCAGCCAGTATTGCTAATGCTAATGCTACAGAAAACTTGGATTTCTGTGTTCTTCACTTTCTCTCTATAGCCAGAACGACAAGGGTCGGATATGTATGGAGATGTAGACGTATATTAAGAATAGTGAAGAGAACATTTAAGGCCTTTGCACACTGAGTCCCTTTTTTGATGATAAAAATATGATAAAAATAAAGGATGACCAAGATCAACTGAAATATTATGCAGTGTAAGAAACTGGACATTTTAACATGTGCATGAAAATGTATGCTGCAGGAGCAAGCAGCCTAAGTTATGAGCTTGTTTCTCATTGGCTCACTCTGTGGGCTGTAGCAGGGCTGGGTGTTGCAGCGCTCCACTGCGGCAGGTTTGGGGTAGGTGTTACAATGTTCCACAGGATAGAGGTTCCTCGCTGAATCTGAGCAGATCACTGACCGATCTCGTGAGCCGGAGCCACAGCTCCTAGAGCACTGGAGGGAAATGCAAAAGAGACTGTAACCAATAAACACCGTCTATGCTTTGGCACCTATAATTGAGCATAAGTGTGCGTGTATTTTCTGTGTTTTCGCTGTTCTCACCAGTCCCCACTCTCCGACGTGCCAGCTGATCTCTCCTGTAGTTGGGCAGGCTGCCATCCTGCAGGTTCGGACAGCAGTGGGGCGGAGCAAAGTGCTGCAGGCCGTTTCATCCAGTCTCATTCCTCCGGAACCAACACAGGTGATATCCCGAGTCTGTTCACCTGTACCACAGGTCACTGAGCACTGCAAACACAACAACTCACATTTCAGCACTCAGACTACAACTACTCCTGAATGTTGAGGCCTTAAACTCATTTTATCTAATATAATTTTAGTAAAGTGCATGAAAAGAGAAAAAATGAGGAAAATCTAACAGTTCATATCTGGCAAATGACCACAAATGTAGACTAAAATCTGCTTCTTATGTTTCCAAGAGTCTGTAATTTTATCCAGTCCCCTAAATTTGTCTCAAATCAATATCAAGAGTTGTGCTTCAAGCTTTTTAGCTTAATCTTGTCTTGTCATGTAATCTTTGTGTTATATTTTAAATTTCTGAAGTGATGACTACTTTGAAGTCATCACTTCAGAAGTGGGAAGCATCTGTGTTTCCTTGTAAACCCTTAACATTTCACACCTTTCAGACCTTTCTTAATTCTGTCAAATATATTTTGTCTGCTTCTTAAATATAATTTTTTAGTCATGATACAATATATCACGTCACATATTGCGATATATTGCGATATTGCACAGTTCACTGAAAAAACGAAAATGGAGCTGAAATGCAAGCTGTTGTACGATCTGGATAGTCTTAATACATCATGTCACAATACACTGATAATTCAGCAAACAAATTGAATCAAATCAAATTAATCCAAAAATTCCTTTCCAATTTATTTCGGTATTGGCAAATTACCAAACACACTGATTTAGCTGCCATAATATCAAAATGAAAAATTCCCTTTAAATTCACTCCTGCACTGTAACTGGAGGTTGTAGTTCACAACCCATTTAAAACCTGATTTTTAAAAATACAAAATATTGATTTTTGGAGTTGGATATCAATACAGATTTCACGAAAATAAATATTGCTATATATTACTGAATCAATTTCTTGGCAAAGCCCTATTTTTAAGATATTTTTAACCAAAAAAGACCAAAGGAAACGTACAAATCCGCTTGCTTGTCTTGTATTATCCATTCTTTATATGATTATTTTTTTCTATTTTTATCTTTTTGTTCTTCATACTATCTTATACAGTCAAGCTTTTTTAAATAAAATTAAAACATATCAAAAGAGTCAAAAATGTGTCTTTATTTTGCAGTAGACACAATATGCTATTGATGCTAAGCTAAATGTGTACTTAAATGTAGTCATTTGTTTTTGATATTAAACACAACAGTGCAGATTTTACATTATTGTTTGATAGAACTAATAAATCTTAGAATTTTGTTTTTGGATCAAGCTGTTAAATTCGTCGCATCCTTGGTCATTAACTCACCGCGCTCCATCTACTCGCGCGATACTCGGCACACTTCTGCATGTTGCAGGTCTGCAGAGCGGGTGGCGCCTCAGCGTAGGTGGCACAAACAGCATCCTCTACCACACGGGGGCCTGCGGCATCATGGGAGATGCACTCCACTCTGCGCACCTGAGAGCCTCCACCGCAGGTAACTGAGCAGGCATTCCACTCACCGGTTCTCCAGCTGGGAAACACAGCAGGAGGGAGGAGAGACAGGAAACAGGTGTCAGGAGATGTTTTAATGCAGTACAGACTGAATTTAAAGAGTTTCATTCCAAAATAACTTGTAAGAAAGTCCTTGTCTAATCATGAGGATGCCAAACAAATAAGAGAGATAAAGGATAAATCTCTGGTATTTTAAAATCTCTTAATTAAGGGGGAAGGTTTTCTGATTAAGCCCTACTTTGTATTTCTGGCTGTTGACATGGAAACTCTGACACAGAAATTCTTGGGAAAAGTAGGATTAAAGAGCAAGCCTCAAAATCTTGTTTGGCTGAGATACAACAGTATAATTCTCTCCTTGCTGCAGCGATGTGGGAGTATACTCAAGGATCCCACCATTTGTCCAGAACACAAAATTTTAAACAACGGTGATATTCTGTCCTGAGTGGCCAGTAAAACTTGAAGTCACTTGTTATTTGGCTGGTGGTCATGCCTGTTGGATGAGCGACAGAACACATATCTAACCACAACCATCCACACCCAGCAACAGAGCTCAGACAGCAAACAGCAGGCAGTGAAACACTTTCAGCCTGATGTTGTCACTTTTTAAAGAAAAATTCTGTGTTAGCTATGGGTCTGAAAATTATATATTATTTTCTATGACTGATAAATCTATTCGTTTTAATATGCAATTATTGAGTTCATCTTTGTGATGTCAAATAACAGTTTAAAATGTCCATCACTATTTCCCACATTGAGAACTTGTTTTTGCTTCTCTTGTCCAAATAATAGTTGAAAAACCACCGACAAATAATTTAAGCAGCAACTCTTAAAAGCTGAGATGCTGAAATCAGTTAAAGCTGCAGTTGGTAACTTTTTATAAAGAGCTACCAAGCTAATGTTAGCTGTAGCATGAAACTTGTTGAGAGGCAACTTTATTTCATTGGTTGTTGCTCTCTCTTTTAAAGCAACATTACTTAACTTTGACCAATGGCTTTGAAAAATAAAACTTAATGATGCATGTTAATACGTCGCACACAACAGCAATATTTGTAAAACTGGGTCATATTTTATGGAGAAAATATCCTCTGGTTTTCCCTCTGATGTCCTTCGACTGCTCTGCCTCAACTCTGTGATTCACGGAGGTTCCTGAAAGCAACATGCAGGCTGACTGCAGACTGAAGCTGCAGCTGCAGCACTGCAGAGTGTTGGTGTTTTGTCCCGCTATCAGTGGAGGTTTGGCTTGCTGGCGGATTGAGGTCCAGTGCCGGAATGGACCCCAGAACCAGAGCTGAATGAGCGGGCAATGTAACTTGACTCAACAGCCTCAGCTAACTCCATGACAGAGGAGAGGAGTCTGTAAAGAGCACGCTGATGGAAGAAAAGAGACAGTGAGCGAGTAACAGGAACAGCAAAGTGGGAACAGCTAAGCTAAATAAAAACAGACAGACACAAAACTGGAACTGCTGCTGTTGAACAGAAAGTAGCTGCTTGCTAAGTTACATGTCATGTGATGTGGCTCCTGGGAAAAAAATACCTGAAATGTTGTGGGGGTGCCAAACTGCACAGAAATGAATTCCCTCGTAATGTTGCTTTAAAGCGTAACTAATCCCCAGAGTTCTTGGCTAACCTCACTGGTTGGGGAGGCAGCAACGTGGTTCAGGTTTTGGGGAATATGTTGTTGGTGCGTGTGTCTGTGTCCTGTTTCCTAGGCGATGTGTGGAGGGTGTAGGACAGAGTAACATTAGAATGAGTGGGCGTGTCTCCTCTCGCCGCGGTCATCTGAATCGTGAGCCGTTGTTTTTTTAAGAGGGGGTGGGGTGCAGGGCTTATTTGGTGATCAAAGAGAGCATCAGCCACGTCACATTTCACCTGATCAACCAACAGCAATACATCAACAAAACTGCATTGCAATAGCTGGGTTTCAACCAGCAGAGGGCAGTCGCTACACACATTTATAACGGAGTGATTAAACTTCAATGAATTTGCACTAAAATGTCAAGATTTAGACCTGAATCAATCATAAACATTACTAAATACTTATTAGTGTTAGTTTTCAGCTGAAACAGTGATTTAGGGATATAGTAACTTGTTAAGAGTCACTTGTAGCCGCTCAGTATGTGTAGCAGACGTGTCAACATATCACACACATCCACAGATGATAAGGTGCACGGGGCAAAGTGAAACTGATGGATGCTGTTGACATCATGTGTCTGTTTCTGCAGCATTCAGTGGACACAGGGAAAGAAGAACACATGATACTTTACGTAAATGCTGAAGAAGAACACTTAGAGATAGAGTTCAGAGGAGAAAAGACATGCAGCTTGGTGGATTTTGTAATGAAATGCAGCAACATCAGATGGGAAGGAAGAAATGTTGCTGCCAAGAGCAAACAGACGAGAGGAGACGGAGAGAGGCTGCAAAACAGATGGGACCCCCACACACACGCCGGCAAAATGCACACTTTCCTTCTCACATATAGGAAACTGGAATACACCTCAAAACTTGGACTCATAAAGCTGCTTTTTTTTCTTTACAAAGTTTTATAATAAAAATAATTGTCTCAAACACAGTCGAGTCAACATACAGCAAACACTTTATGCCAGTTGGGTAGCATCTGCTGATGCAAAGCTCTCTCTCCCCTCAGGGATCAGTTCTCTCTAAAGACCTGATTTAAGTCATCAATGCACAATCAATATGGCCTCCATGCACACACACACACACACAAACACACACACACACACACACACACACACAGGTATAAAGACATACTATAGTGTAGGGATAAAATAACAGTTGAGACTTGCCTGTAAATTACAGGCTG
>JAQFJB010000007.1:7058482-7068674 GCA_029874875.1 Naso minor
TTTGTCGGAGTCCTGAACCGCCGGCGGATCCTCGCGGAAGGACACAGCCGGTCTGACAGCTGATTTCTCTGCGGAGCTTTGACTTCAAGATGCGTCTGAACGGCGCAGCACCGTCCTGGATATATGAGGAGAGTTATCTGGCTGGAAAAGTGTCTGTCTGTCTGTCTCCCTCTCCCCCTCTGGCGTCCAACAGGAAACCGACCAGAAGAAAAAGAGAAAGTCCTGCTGGTTAAACCTCCTCCGCGGCGTCATCAGCGCACTTTTTAACCAGCAGTCCATCCGCACCGATTACAGCTCCTCCTGACGCAGATGAGGACCTTTGAGGCGCACTCTGTAATTTCACCCTGTAAATGTGACAGTTAATCAAGTGTTTGTTTGTTGAAGCCCTCGTGAGCACATCCTACATGGGGTTTTGAAAAAGTTTATGCCCACTTTGCTATTACCAAGTCGTCATAATGCTGCTGCACATACCATACATGTACGCTAATGCCAGGGTTGTCATCCAAAGTCATTTTCCTTGAACGTCTCGGGTCTAATGTAAAGACAGGGTTGTAATTTTTAGCTGAAAATAGCTCCCAAATGTTACCTTACTTTAAAGAGAAAAGGTTCTCTTGACTTTAACTCAGTATGATGATTTAAACGCTCAGTGTGTGATTATCACCGCTTTATCAAACAGCACATGCAGAAGACGAAGCGTGGAAATCGCGTGGGATCATGGGACTTGGTGGCATATGTTACCCCGGAAGTTGGCGACAGGCGTCAATATGTATAACACCTTTACCTGAAATGAAATGTGCCTTTTCTGAGTTAAGAAATTGCGGGAAACATTTGGGATAATGTTCGTACTCAACTCAACAAATTTAAAGAAAGATGTACGAAATTTTATTTTTAGAAATGTCAGTTATTGTTTTAGTTTTTTTAAAAAACTTTTTGCATTACTTTCTTATCATGAGACTCAGGACAGTTAAAAAATGGTGAAAGTCTGCCTTCTTCGTTGTAAAAATCTGATGCCTACATTACCCACAATTCCATTCAACTTCTGACAATCCAGTTGGAAAGGTGTGCTAGTAGCTAGTAGCAGCTACACTCAAGCCCAGACTCAAGTGACATCATTTGAGGCAGTTTGTCAGATATCACTCAGCTTTCTTAAGCCACAAAATTCTTTAATATAGGCCTACAATCTTTTCACACTTACGCGGTTGCCTGTTTTTCGAGACCTATAAACAGACTTTAAAGCATCATCAGCATGCTAAAATGCTCAGAATGACAATGCTAATACGTAGACCTGAATGTTGAGCAGGTGTAATGTTCATCTCTGTGTAGTGTGTTTACATGGTAACATTTGAAAATTGGCCTTTACGCAAAGTACAAATACAGGCAAGTGTAAAAGACATTGATTACTGGAAAAAGTGGAATTCTTACCTGATTGTAGCTCTAGTTGAAAAGTTAGATTCATTAAAATAGCCTATAAATCGTCTGGGAACAGTGAATGTCTGTATGAATGCTGGTACCAATCCATCATATAGATGTTGAGATGTTTTACTGTAGAAATCAAAACTTTGGTCTGATGGTAGCATGAGATGAAGAGTCAGAGAATCAACAAAGTCGACCGGATTCATCCTCAGGGGACCATGAATGTCGAAGAAAATCCATCCTGTAGATGTTGAGATATTTCAGGCTGAACCAAAATGGTGGAACAACCTAAAGACTTTGCCATCTGCGCTAAAAATAATAATGACAACAGCAAAATCAGCAGTTTCTTTCTTTTGGATTTTTCTTTCTTTCCTTCTGAACTCATGAAAACTTAAAGTTCACCATTTATGTGTCACAAACTGGGGTGCACTTTTGCTGAACAAATTTAAGTTTATTTTTGTAGCACAATTTTATTACAGACAGAAAATGTAGATCGGGCCATGTGATTCTAGGGACGGCACTTAGGTTTGGGGTCTGTTAAACCTCTCATGAAAACATACTATGAAAGTGCAATAACAGAAATGCAAACACACTCATTTGGGTTTTTGGAGTGAAAAAAGCAGAGTCAGCAGCGATCATTGTTTTAACCATATGTTAAAGCTGGAGTCTCTGAGACAGACTTCCCAAACATGTTATTAGTTTAAAATTGTGTTCATAAGCAATCTTCTATAAAATAAGAAAACGTCATGAAGTATTAAGATAATAAAACAATGTTACATATTTTGATCTGTGAAATCTGAGCCTGCAGCCTCTTAACTGAACAAGTGAAAAACTAACCTGTCTAAATATTATATAATTACTGTCTCGAACATTCAAAACACTCATCTTAAATAAACAATAACAACTTTTAGTAGGATCTGACATTTTAATGGCTGCATCACATTGAACATGTTGAAATTGCATTAGAGCGACATGTAAAAGTGATTATTTTGGTTTTCAAAGAGAAAACCGCCACAGCCACGGCCAAAGCTGTGTTTAAACATCTGCCAACATCTGCTAATACAAGTTTCCTAAAAGGATTCTCCCCCTACCGCCCTCCTTCCTCTCTCTACTCATGTGAGACCGACGTTTTTCTAAACATGCCAGCAAAACCCACGGAAACTGTGCAAAGTTAAGTCGTTGTTTGCTAATGTTTTCATTTTTGATTATATACTTTATATTTACTGGCCAGTAAGTCGTTCAGAAAGAGTGAAACACAGAGAGTTAATGTTTTATTCCCCCCATTTGAAAGATTAACTGTTATCACGTAACCAAACCAAAGTCAGGCCGCATGTTTGTTTATCTGGTTGCGCTGAGGAAATGTTTTTAATGTTTGGCTGGACTGAATGACTCACAGGCTTCACTGTAAATGTTTAAAATCAAAGCTCTTCACAGGTAACCTCAAACTTTTTAAAGGGAAGGAAGGTTCATAACAAAAAGCAGGCGAAGCATCTCCTCAGCTTTGCTTTAGTCAAAACACCACCAAAGTTCAACGGACCATCAGGCGGACCATGAGTTACTTCTTCTTTCTTCTCATAGAAAGAAACTCACTCAAACCCTTATTGATTGTTTCCAAAAGGCAGATCACGTCCTTAAAGTTTCTCCAAACAGATTATGCAACGTAATCCAAGTGGGTTTCAGCACATGTGCAATTTTTACCACAATATGCGTTCTGTACATTGTAAAATGTTGCTTTCATCACCACTATGAGTCAGTTTTAGAGAAGCACTCCAATCCTATACTTACGCAAAAATAGCAAAACCACACTGTGAAACGACAAGTCCTGCACTGAAAATGTTCTTAAAGTGTACAGTGTAAGTATTGTTGGTAGAGTGTTTTAAAATATTCCATGAAAAATGGCCCCTAAAACTGTTATTGTTGATACATTCATGTGTAAGCAGCATTTTAATGCTGTAGCTGGTTGAGTTCGAGCTATTTACTGTTCAGTAGTCCTCATTTCATCAACTGCTTATATGTTGTTATGTAAAATCATAGTTTGTAAAGTAGATTAATATGTTAAAGGAGAGAATACAATATGTTCTAAAGAACTGTTTTGGAAATGACGTTTAAATTTGTGCTTGAATAAATGAATTTAGTTTCTTTTCAGCAGAAGTGCACGAACAAGTCAGGAGATAATGAAGTAAACTGAAGTCTTACAGAAATGCAAAGTATGTTTCATGTTTCTCTGATCTGAAAAAAGAAGATCTATGTTAAGAGATGGAATTAAGTGAGACTGATTTGGTTCATGTTTGACAAGCTTAAGTTGTACTTAAGTTTCTGAGTCTGGCTGATGAGTAAATGACAGCTGAACAAGGTCAAAGGTCAGGAGAAACTTTGAAAACTGAAGCCAAAAAGGAAAGTGTTCTAGGAAATAAAAAGAACAAAAATGAAAATTTGAACGCCTGTAATTTCTCTAGTATAACCTGACAAACTTTACCTGCATGTGATAGAACAAATACTGAATGGCCTCTGAGGTGTGATTTTAACAAAGGACAGATCTTAGTGACGTATCTAATTGTTCTTTAGTGGTAAGGTGGTTATGTAATTTCCTTTGTTTCTGTAAGAAACGGGTTGTCAGTGACCAAATCTGTCAAAAATATGGATTGATTTAGGACTGACAGCTCCAGCAGAAAGACACCTGTTGATTGTAGTTACTTAAAATAACCTTTCCTCTGTCGCCACCTTCAGGGCAGACTTAATCTTTGTCAATCAATGTGTCTGCTGGCCCGTCACAAATAGATCTACTGATGTGCAAAGTTGCTGCTTATTCTAGAGTTGATAAAGTTCAGAGTCAATGAATTTGTTGTTATGAGCTGGGTCTCAAACTGCAGGTTTGAATGCGTTCATGTAGGCAGAGGAGCGCTGCAGGAATGATGCTTTTTTTGTCGGCCTAACCAGAGGTAGAATTGACCCGGCTCCCTGAATCAGTGGCGGACTCAGGATGCTTGAGAGACGGGGCAAAAATAGTAGAAAGGGCACTTGTTGTAAGCCGCAGGGCACCAGTACGCAAAAAGTCATCGGGCACTTTATTGCTTTTTGTCCACTGAAAGGGCATCCTAGAGGGCACCACATTAACAAATGGAAAGGAACTCCAGAAAGCACATTAGCACGTTTTGTCCACTGGAAAGGCACCCCAGAGATCTTCATCATGTTATATTCACCACAGGGGCATCACAGAGGGCACTTTTATGCGCTTTTTCTAACATTAGGGCTCCAGGGGGGCAATTGCCCTCCTGCCCCATCCACCCCTGAATCTGCCAGTGCCCTGGATTGAATTTTTCCTTTAGATTTTGTCAAATCTGAAGCGATTAGAATTTTAGAATACTTAGATGTTTTGTTCAGCAAGATAATCTTCCCAAGTGAACATCACTATTATGATTTCTGAGGCTTAAATTCATTCAATAACCAGCAGAAAAAAGCTAACATGAGGGTATAGAGGAACGACACGAGGGCCCATGCTTTCTATAAGATCCCTATTAAACTTTACTACATATATTACAAGTTGATCATTCACAAGTTGGAAAGTCTGGGTTAGAATAGATTATAGGAATGCATAATGCATGTATGCAATACATGAATGTGTATGAACACACTGAGGCAGCAAAGACGGACGAGCGAGCAGATGAGTTACCGTGTTCGGAAGGATGATGTTGAACGGCCACAACAACATCTGTAGCCAGATGTTAGCAACCACACTTTGAAGACACATAAAAAGCTTCAAAGATCACGAGAGTTATTTACTGACATATTTCATGTCACAGAACTAAACGTGAACGTCGTTTGTGTCAACCGCGGGTCTTATTTTAGGGAGCGAACCAAGAAGTCCTTTGACTTCGTGACGAGGGAAGCAGAAGATCAGTGATGCTGACTTATTTTTTGTGTTTAAGACTCATTCCTGTGGCACACTGTCACATGAAATTTCATACCAGATTCAGTCAAAAATAAAACACATCAACCCCCAACCTTACATAGTTTTTATAGTCTTCACTTGGCCCACAAACATCACAAAAATGTACACAAAAAGCCTTTACCATGTGCTTTCAGAGATCTGATATAAACATACTGAACATAAACAACATAACATACATTCAGCCACATGTACTTCTTTTCTGTTTTTCTCTGCGTTCAAGGGTGCGTGGGGGCCTTATGGGGAGGGGCCCACAGAGGATGCCTATGTACAGATACAGAATTATACGTTACACCCTGGTGCTGTGATCACGTGTGAAGGGAGGCACCTTCAAGTCTCACATCTCACAACATTGAGGGCAGGAAGGGATAATCAGTTATTTTTAACACTTTGACTCCACAGAGCCCAAGCACAGGTGACCACCCACTTCTTATGGTCACTGAACCGCTAAAAATAAAACCCAAATAAAATCTTTACAGTGGCAGTGCAACCGAGCTTCCAGCAATGTTCTCAGTTTAAATGTAGTAACCTAATAAGCACAATGCCTCATGCAGTCTTTGCCCACTTTTGAAAAACCCCTTTTTAACCAGATTCCACATTTCCACATCCACAGACCTCCAGTTTTGATTCCTGGTCATTAAGTCTAAAAACAGCCCTAAACCACAGGATTAAAGTTAAATTTCAAATTACTATGCTTTACATCCACCTCCTCTGGACTTAAAATGTACAGACAGAAAAAACACACTCTTTCTATATGTTAAAGAAAACAGCTGTGCCTAGTTTAGCCTTCATGCACACCCAGTATTTAAAAACGTTATGCAATAAGCCATCTTTTCCGCTGACTTTGTCCTGTCTTGTTTTCCTCCAGGACTCTGTTCTCACAACGCCCAGGTCACATCCACCCACAGTCATGTTTCCGTCCTCCTCACGGGCACTCAGAGCTGCCGGCTGAGCTTCTGCGCCTGCCTCTCCTTCGCGTTAAAGGCGTATTTTGTGTCCTGTAGCTGTTCTATGATCTCCTTTGCCTCCTTCATCTCTGCAGCGAGCTGGTTGTACTTCTCCACCAGCTCCTGGTTCTCTCTGCGGAGTTCCACCACCAGCTGGCTCAGCTCCTCGCTCTGCTTCCCGCAGTGCATCTTCAGCTGCTCCATCTCGGCCAACGTCTCCTCCATGTGCTTCACCAGGCTCTCCAGCTTGTCTTTAGCCATTTCTCAAATGTTTTATTCACCTTTACAGGGTGTCTGCTCTTTGTGTCCGAGCTTTGTCTCCTCTCTCCCCCAAACTGTTGAGTCTCCGCGCTTGTTGCTTGTCTAGAGTGATTATGAAAGTCTTACATGTCCAACATGGGGCTGATATCCCTCTCTGCACAGTAATCCTATTAGCAGAGCTATCCTGGGCAACCTCTAACGCACATTAAGTGTGACACACATCCACACATCTCCTGCTCATGTCCACTCTATACAGAGGATGAAAGTAAGTGATAGATTACATCAGTTCACTCTACAGTCTCATCCACTTGTCAGCAAATAACATTAAAGGCCTGCAAAGAAATGTGATGCCTTATTGAACATCTATAAGGAGAGAAACAAAACAAAAACAGAAGATTTCATTTTTCTCAATGGGAACCCACTCACTGGGAAAATTTAGTCTTGTGAAGGTTTAATCTTTCCTGGGAAAGCAGCCCACTCAGCTTCAAGTGGTGGTGTAACCTAATCTGAACTGAGCAGGTGCCTGGAAAAGATGCAACAGCAGCCTTATGGAATTAACTCTGTAGTCGTTCACTAGCCGAGCTACAAGATTCACATGCCAGAGTGAGGCCTAGCCGAGGGCTTGTTAGGTAAGTCACAGTATGAGGCTAAACACTTTGGCTAAACTGCCATGCTGTGCCACTGTCCCGGCCAGCGAGGCCAAACAGTCCCCATGGCGACAGCTAATGCGTCCGGCGCCCCAGGCAGCGAGCCAACCGGCCCGTCAGCCAGTTGGCATCAGGGGACGGCCAGCGCGGGATGCCAGGGTATCAGCACGCCGAGGAATTTCCACAATGTTCCCACCGTCTGCAGAAATGCTTTGCGTCAATTCCCTGCTGATGATGCTGGAGAGACAACAATGTTTTATAACAGCAGGGGTGCTGCCCCCCGACCTTTGACCTCAGTGTGGAGGAGGCAAAAGAATAGAGAGAGCAGTGCAGTTTGACACAAATAAAATCTTACATCATACAGCTTTACCTGATGTTTGTCAACTATGCACTGGTGGAATGCAACTAAATGCATTTACTCAAGTACTTAATTTGAGGTGCTTGTGCTTCCATTTTCTGCTATTTACACTTCAACACCGCCAAATTCTAGACAGAAATATTGTACTATTTACCCAATAACATTTATCTGACAACTTCTAGTTACTTTGCAGATTAAAGCTGCAGTTGGTAACTTTGGGGTAAACATCAATAACTTTCTTTCATTCTATTTGGAATAAATGTCACAACACCCACAGACAGCTGTTAGTCAGCGACGTGGTCTGAGAGTATCTCCAATCTCTGTTTCTCCATCATGCCTCTGCTCCCGTTCTATTTGCCCAATCAGTGACGCTCTATGTACTCTCTGTCCTGATTGGCTGGTCTACGCTGCGCTTCTTAGCAACAGGTGACATCGTATTTTTAAACCTTTTTAATTTTTTTTTTCAATTTCATACCTAACTTATTTAAATAATAAATAAAGTTTGTTATGTGTTTCCCAGTGACCGTGATGAAGGCCACAAGCTGAAGCATGATGGTCACATAAAGTTGTTGTATTAACTTCAAGTGTTGCTTTTTCATCCTCCATGCACCTTGATAGCTGCTCCTAAGTCTCACTTTCCACCTTTTCTGTAAAAGCTCATTTTCACTTTCATTCTTTAATTTTATGTGTGTGAACAATGTTTACACGTTTTGTTGTTCGAGAAAACACACTGCTTTTCACCGCTGCAGCGTGCAGTACCTGTTTGAGCACAACTACAGGTACCTTCCCATGAAGTCATGAGCAATCATAAACATCAGTAATTATTATTTTACAGTTAAAACTAAATTTCCTTTGTAAAAGAGGCTTTTAATGATTTTAAATGTGCTGCTTTGTATTTCAGAGACAGTAAAAGTGTTCATGGCCCAGTTTAATCCTGCAGAACACTTTCTTCTATAAAGCATTAAGATGAAATAACTGACTGAATATGTATTTGAAATGTACTGAAACATTTCGTCTGTGTGTGTGGAAAGTGTACAGAACAATACAATAAATCAGCATGTTTATAAAGTTGCATAAAGTCTCTGTGGAGTCGAGATTGGAGCTTAAAAAATCTTTGGCCGCAAACAGCTGAACATTTAAACTTAAAACTTGTCTTTAAAAAAAATCATTTTCACTGCACAAAGTGAACAAAGGCAATAATTAAATGGGTGATTTAAGAATTCAATTCACTTTTTTTTTGTTTTGAAAGTATGGATTTTTCTGTTTTCAGCCTTAAACACACTGAGCGCTCTGTGTTGTAATTCCTCTTTTTATTTTTACTTGCAAAGACCTGCAATATTAGCAGCTCCTCTGTGGTTTCTTTCTCTCTCTTCAGTGTTTTCTGTGCTTTGAATGTCAAAGGAAGAACACTTTTACTGTATTTGCTGTGGAAATTAGCATCCCTTTGCAAACATAATCATTGAGGGCATGGGGATATTAAATATTGGTGAGAATTGGTTTGAGGTTTTGAAAGATTTCTTTCGTACCTTTTGAGAAATATGCTTATTTGCTATCTTTTTGAGAGCGAGATGATCACATTAACATCAAGTGTGAAGAGCTGGAGTCGGGACGTGGTCAGACTAGCTTAGCATAAAGACTGGAAACAGTTAAAATATACCATCCTACAACCAAAGCTCACTCAGAAGAGTTTTGTTCATGTTATTTCAAAGAGAAATGTGCTGTTTTAAGGAATTTATGTGCTTCATCTTAATGTATCCTCAGGGCTAAGCCACAATCGTCTGCACTTTATTTCTTTTCTTGATATAATACTCTTCTTTTCTGTCAAAACATGCTGTGATTTACTTGTATTGCAATGTCAAGTCATGCAGTCAGTTATGCTGTTTGTGGTCATTATATTTTGGGAAGCAGCAGCGTGTGTAGCAGGTAGAACAGATTTCTTGTCAGTCTGCAGTAATTAGTCGATAAATGTCACAAAGTTTGTTTCTGCTGTCTGTCATGAAGGGAAACAGGAGCTTTTTCCTCCTCTGCAACAAAGCAAAATCAGTCTGAGATGATGATACTTCTTCTACTTCATTCACTGTTTTCTCCACTAACGTCTACACGACCTTCTTCTTCTTCTTTTAGATTTATGGCTGTTTATTCATCACAGACTTTCTGGTGAAAACACGTCAAAGACCAGCATCCCTGTTCTCTTCAGTTTTAAATTTTTTTAGAATTGTTTATATAACATTGACTTAATACTAGAAGTGCTGAGAGCTAAAGCAGCAGTAGTTTAGCTTTATGGAGTGACAAAGCCACACCCCATTCGGTGGGGACGGCCATGTTAGTGTTTGTGATGAATGCTGTGACAAGCGATGTACTTCAGTGATTTACTATCTTTACCACAACCGGCTGTTACGGCCCCTGGGGTCCTCTTGGAGGTGTTATACTATACTGACCTCTGCTTTTTCAACAGGCACCTGATTGAGGAATCAGGAACACCTGTGGCGCCCAGGAGTTCCTGTCTTCAAATAGTCAGCCTGTAGTTTAGCCACCCCTTTTGTTTGCTGCTCCCTCTGCTCTCTGCTTCCAGCTTCCCTCACAGGTATCCCAGGTTCTTCAGCCCTTGGTTCGGTTATGT
>JAQFJB010000007.1:7224862-7235113 GCA_029874875.1 Naso minor
AGCAGATACAGTTTGTTTTATTTCAGACTTGCAAATTTTGCCCTCATTAACCCTGTTCGCGGGAGCAGCGAGCGGCTCCTTGTACCAAAAAAAGGGTTGACATTATAATAATGAAAAAGTTAATTTATGCAGCACTTACCAACATTAAAGGTTACAATAAGTGCTGTTAAGAAAAAGTATTTAGAATTTGAGGTGGGGAAAAAAAAAAGAGCAAAACAAGCGAAAAATGGCAGTATAAAATAGAAACAGAAATCTTTTTAGGGCTACTTTTCCAGAATCAAACTACACACATTTAGCAACTGTTTACCCCAAATTTGAATTTTTTCGTAAGTCAGGAGAGACCAAAACAGAGCTAAAAGGACAGCAAGTGTTTGACTTGCATTCATGAGGTGGCCAGAATTAGACCCTCTAAGGAATGCTCATGTTGATCTTCATTTATCTCATTAATTCATAATCAACATTATGACGTTTTCAGTGTTTTTCTTCATTCTCATGTGGCCAAAAACAATAATTAATCGATGGACGCAGCTGTAATTGAATGAATGAATGGCTTTATTCTCCACCAAAAATTTTAAAAAAGCATAAGAAAAAACAAACAAACAAATGTAACAGTGTCTGAAAAGTAGAGTAGGTAGACGTACTGTAGAACGTATATATTCCTACCCCTTTCTCACTTTTGTGTTAACAAGTTCTTAAATTTGTTTACAACTAACACACAAACAACTATTCCCAGATTGTTTACCACCCCCAGTTTATTTACAATCCAAATTTCCACACAGTGTTACAATATAAATAAGAACATCCCTAACACAACTCTTTCTCTTCCATATACTTTCTGAAAATATCATTTTTTAAAAATAGTTTTATTTTTGTGCCTTGTTTCAAAACATCACCCAACCCATTCCACAAGTCCACCCCATGCACTGAAACACACATATTCTTCTTCGTTCTACAAACACATTGTTTTTTAAAATTGTTTTCTCCTCTCAAGTTTTAACCCCCTTCCCTGTAAGTGATTAATCAGAACTAAAAATACAGAGACACAAGACATGAACACATTTTCATCCCATGTAAAATGTCCATGTGCAATCCAAACCACATGAAATAAAACCTGATAACATGACAGATCAGTTAACATCAGCCCTGTCTGTTTGACTTTGTAAATGTGCTGTAAGACTGAATGATCCCTCCACAGTTGAGGAAAGACAGCAGTGTTTACTCGCTCCCCCCCCCCCACCCCACCCCACTGGTCTATATATAGTCCGGCTTCATTAGAGTGACACTGAGCAAGGCCTTTGTAATTAAATCTTAGTCACTTGCTGCTCCTTCCAGTTGGAGCAGCGTGATTAGGGACGAGGGTGACTCTTTGATGGGATTGAGTCATGAGATAATGAAAAGCCGCGTTGTGATGGATCCTGCTCTCCTCTCTGCAGAATCACGTACTGCCACCTGCCCTTCCAGAGCAAATGGCTTTACATCGGCACAGAAAGAGGAAACATCCACATCGTCAACGTGGAGTCCTTCACTCTCTCAGGCTACGTCATCATGTGGAACAAAGCCATCGAACTGTGAGTCTGTGTTTCACAACTGTCTCTCTTGTGTTTTTTCCTCCTTTGCTGTCTGGCCATTTGCATATCTTCTTGGTGCACTTGTGTGAGTTGACAGCGTACCAGGAAACTCTGAAATGCAAAGGAATGCGTTTGCAGATACAGTGTGTCCTGCACGCTGAGAGGACTGAAGCTCTGATCAGTGTGAGGGCGGCACGGAGGTGGTGATTGTGCCATGCCAGAACTCGTTGTTGAGACTTCTGGAGGTGTTTGCTGCCTGATTTAACGGAACATCTGTGATAGAAAGTGCCCACTTGATAACCCTGGTGACTTATCTGGTGTCACCCACTCCCCCGTGTAAACACCCACTGTGCGGATCACCAGGAAATTTTGCATCACATCCTGTGCATAGGTAACTCCAGGGTTCAGCTATATCTTGGAAGGCGCAACACGCAGGTAAAATTAGCTTTTGGTGGAAAACTGGAGTCATCCACCACCTGACTGGTAATGTTGTAATTGCGTTTACTGCTTTTATGCAAAAAACAGCAGGGAAATGAGAATGTGACAATTATTTTTTAGTAAAAAATTAAACACTTTAGCTTGAAGAAGTTGCATTTTCTAGATAATCCTCCTAGGACCTAAAAAAAGTAATTTCAGACAGTGACTGGCAGCTAAAATTGGAAGTAGAGTCTAAAGGTGTGCGTGCGTGCGTGTGTGTGTGTGAGGCTGCTGGTGAAATCTGATAAATTGCTGTTTTAGATCCGGGGAGTTGAAAGTGTCAGAGCAGCAAAGTACGCCATCAGCTCAGATAAATGTCCCCGAAACAGACAGTGGAGATGGGGAATGATTCTGGCTGTCTGACTGTGAGGATGATTAAAGAAAAGAGCTCTTGGCTGTCGTGTGAAATTGAAAACATAATATTCAGTCATTTCTTTGTAGACGAGTCGACCGACCACTGATGGAGAAGTCTTTTCATCGCACTTCTCTGCCTCATGGTCTGTTGTCTCTGCAAACTTGTGAGTTCTCATTGGAGGTCTCCTGCTGTGGACAGAAACTGCCTCAGCTTTTATTGATCATATTTAATTAGCATGTGTGGTGGAAGTGAGACCGTTTAAACTTAGCTTAAAGGATCGCACCAGTCACTGTGTTTACATGATGTTAGAAAGAATCCTTTTATTGTGTTTTTAGTCTGACTAAAACTGATCTTTAAATTACATATAAACATTTTTGTCTAACTGAAATTGTACTAAGTCAAATTTCTCTAAGTCGGACTAACACACCTTTGTAATGCAGTTGGGGATCAGTTTACTCCTACATGTATTCAAGTCAATCGGTCCAATGGCCGAAGCATCCTGCACGTTATCGGTAGTCTCCATGGCGCTCTTTTACCCAGAAAATGAACAGCATAAATTTGTAGAAGAAAGCCCGGAAGAAAATCAGAGTACCGTATAAGCACGAGCGCATCTAATCTGTACCCAAAGTAAAGCGTAGATTAAAAATGTACAGCACAGTAAAGTTGTCCATGTTTTCACTGTTTGATGTGGAATATGTTAGCCGCTTGCTAACTTGTTTGTAGCTTGTTAGCTCAACTGGAAGAAGGTCCAATAGCATCCAGCTAAATGGGGCAAATCGCCACCTACCGTAACGGAGTCTGACTTACTTTCTGTCAATAAATTATTCTCCCTCAATGCCTGATGTCATGTAATTGTCCTTTGCCAACATTGACCACATAAATTACATAAACCCCACCCATTATTCCCCAAAATTTATCTGTGAGATATCCTGTTTGTTTACATTTTGTCCATATTCAGTAAACATTACAGAAAGAACCTGAAAATGGGAGACAACGTTAGCTAAAAAGAAAGTTGTCAAAATCAACGTCAAAATCCTTCACGCTAACATTCGAGCTAGGAAGGCAGCACTTGTAAGGAACTATTTTTCCATGCTTAAACTTCCCCCTCTCTCTTCTGCTCAGTGATTTTTGACCAAATAAACAGACATTCTCTTAAGAAAGGCTCTTCTTTGGGCCCATTGCTCTTCTCAGTATTCATAAATGACCTTCCGAAAATTCTCTCCAGCTGCCACGCCCATTTATATGCTGACGACACGATGATCTATGCATCCCACTCCGACATATCGCATATACAAAACTCACTGCAAGCAGACTTTGTCTCAGTCCAAAACTGGTTTCATAATAACAAACTTTTACTGAATAAAACCAAATCCTGCTGTATGGTATTTGGGACCAGACATAACCTCAATGCTTGCAATGAGCTGACTATTAACTACACTGATGGATCGCAACTAATAAATGTGGACACCTTTAAATACCTGGGTGTCTGGCTGGATAAGGAACTGTCCTTCAGACCACACATTGACTCTGTCATTAAAAAAATAAACTGCAACCTAGGTCAATTATATCGGTCAGCAAACTGCTTCACCTTCCCAGTAAGGAAAAGAATAATCACTCAATTAGTATTACCAATTGTAGATTACGCTGATATTGTTTATCAAAACACCTCTGTTACTAATCTAAGTCCCCTGTATGTCGCATTTAACAGCTTATGCAGGTTCATCCTGCAATGTCCATATCGCACTCATCATTGTACCCTATATGAAACTCTTGACTGGCTTCCCCCTAACGCAAGAATGCACTCTCACTGGCTACAGTTCATTTTTAAATGTATCTTTCTGACCTGTCCACCTTATCTTAAACAATACTTTGTTCCATACTCATCATCATATTCACTTAGACAAGCACAACACCCCTCGTTTATCATACCTAAAACCTCCAGAGTTATTGGGCGAAGAGCATTTAAATTCAAGGCACCTTTCGACTGGAACAACTTACCAAACTCCCTGCGCTCTATATCCTCTTTACACACCTTTAAGATAGCGTTAATTAAAATCACAATGCTCGTGCTTTTAGTATGTCATCTCTGACTGGCCTTGGTGTTGCAGGATGTACATGTGCAATGTAAGCCTGAATGTGTGTGCTGTGCTTTTGTTTTGTACTTGCTTTACCTTATGTTTGTCTGTTGCTTCTTTTTTTTAATTTTTTTGATTCTGTCCTTTAATTTTTGTTTACTTCTGTTTTGCTTCTATTTGTATCACTGCTGCCTCTTGAATGATTATGTTAAGGATCCCCCTTGAAAACGAGGTGACTCACCTCAAGGGGCTTTTCCTTGAATAAATTTGAGTTATGAGTTATATTTTTGTGATGAAAAAACAAACAAACAAAAAAAATTCCCTGTCATGTCCTTATTCCTCTGTGGTCTTGTTGTCTTTGAGTTGATTTTTCCTTTAGTGGCACTTTCACAAACAAAGCGGAGTGTTGATTCATGAGGTATCTGATGTCATTTTGCCTTTGAGGTCTGAAGCTTGTTGACCATTTGACAGGTAAAAGACAGCAGACATGCTGCTCACATGAATGAAGGCTCCTCACAAAGCGACAAACCAGGTCTGCAACACTACAACTGATTGTAATTTCACCATTTACACTGTTTAACATCTGTGAATACAGCCTAAATTATTTTTATCATCCCTGTTATTATTTACAATAAATTCCAAATAATTATGATCTGAGAATCTAAAATGCTGTATTTCAAACAAAAATCGGTAGTCAACAAAGAGCTGGTATTCTACTAGAGGCTGGGGGGAAAGTTAAAAAAAAAAACAAAAACACAATGGCAGATAAACTCCAAGTTGCTATCATACGGACATGATATATAATTCATTGTATTTTAGACTTTACCAATATAATTATAATTATGCTGTGTTCAACACCTTGTTCTTAATTCCTCATCTTAAGTTTTATTGTCTGATTTCAGTCGTGTGTGTGTGTGCGTGTGCGCTACAAACTGTACAAGTGCCACAAGATGGCATTAGCTAATTTTCAAGTGATGTATGGGAATCTTGGAAGTCAAAAATTAAAAGGCTTTTAATCTAAAACAGATACAGGAAGTGGTGAGTTTCTGTTTAATAGCATAATGCAGTAAATTTAAAGCGGAACAAGGAACAAAACTCCTGGAGTTTTGGCTGTTGTGCATCCTTCCTGAAATTCAAAACATGCCTCTAGGATGTAGAAAAATGTATTGATTTGGGCAGCGCTACGAGGCAGGGCTTTACCTAAAGTCATTTATTCCTTTATTTCTTTAATACATATGAGTTTAAATCAACACTTCCGTGTGAGGAAATGGTTTGTACATGCAATTTTCTTTATTAGAGCTTGCCTCTGTCATGTTCAAAAATCCATCCAACATTTAATTTCCTTGTTGGGTTGCCATTGTAGCAGAAAGTCCAGGCGAGTGCCTGCAGCACAGCAGAGAATCCAGTGCAGTAACGTGGTTCATATTTTGGGGAACTCAGATTGAGCATGGATTTAGCTTTTATCATGCTAATCTATGGCAGTGAGGAAGGGTGTGAAGAAGAGCAACGTTAGAGTGACTGGGCGTGTCTCCTCTCACTACAGTCGTCCAAATTGTAAGTTGTTGTTTTTTTTTAGTGGGGGTGGGGTGCGGGGCTTGGTTGATGATGAAAGCGACCACTAGACACATCACGAATCTCCTGATCAAGCAATTGGAAAATTTGTTTGCAATAGCCAAGTTACAACTAGTAAAGTCAAGCTACACACATTCATACTGGAGTATGTAAACTTCAATTAATTTGCACTGAAATGTCAAGATTTGGGACTGAATAAATCATAAACACTACTAAATACTTACTGGCATTGGTTTTCAGCTGAAAAAAATGGTTTAGGGGTTTAGTTACTCTTTAAACTGGGCAAGCGGGAGCAGATCATCATGTGGTTGAATACTTAAATATGACCCAATATAGGCCTACTTATCAATTAGGAATAAAGGCCTGTCACTAATGAAAGTCCTGCTTCAGTTATTTCGGCTGCTGAGGTGAATAAAACATCCAGTAACTATTTGAGAAAATACGGCAGTCATGTAATGTTGCAGTCCAAGTGTTTCAAATAACTGTCACATCATCACACCTTATCATGCAGCATGCCAACAACAACATGATGACAGTCAGGCAGAACTCCCACAAACACACAAAAACATACAGCTGATGATATTGAGAGATAAAATTTGTTAAAAAAAAACAAACAATTTGAATCTTAATTCTTTTTGGATTTTAAAAAATGGACAAAACATATTTTTGTACCTCAAACTCTTGCTGAAAGCCACGTGTGTCGTGAAGCTCGGACACATGTTTGACAAACTCCTTCACTGGAAAAGCTGTTTGTTCATCTGGAGGATAAACAGGGAACAACACTGACAAGATGGACAACAAGATAGGGCAGACAAAATGTGCATGCGTTGTATTGTGTAATTGAGTTGTAAATATTAAAGAATCTGTAAATTGATGGAGGGAAAACCTTGGAGTCTGCACTTGTAGGCACATTTTTAAAATCAAAAATGTTTTGGAACACAAGGACAAACACTCACTGGCCACTTAGAGAGACCTTGCTAGTATGGGGTTGGACCCCCTTTTGCCTTCAGAACTGCCTTAATTCTTCGTGGCATAGATTCAACAAGGTGCTGGAAACATTCCTCTGAGATTCTGGTCCATATTGATATGATAGCATCACGCAGTTGCTGCAGATTTGCCGGCTGCACATCCGCGATCTCCTGTTCCACCACATCCCAAAGGTGCTCTATTGGATTGAGATCTGGTGACTGCGGAGGCCACTGGAGTACAATGAACTCATTGTCATGTTCAAAAAATCAGTTTGAGATGATCTGAGCTTTGTGACACGGCGTGTTATCCTGCTTAAAGTAGTGATCAGAAGATGGGTACACTGTGGTTATAAAGGGATGGACATGGTCAGTAACAATACTCAGGTAGGCTGCGGCATTTAAAAGATGCTCAATTGGTAGTAAGGGGCCCAAAGTGTACTAAGGAAATATCCCCCACACCATTACACCACCACCACCAGCCTGAACTGTTGACACAAGGCAAGATGGATCCATGCTTTCATGTTGTTTACGCCAAATTCTGACCCTACCATCTGAATGTCGCAGCAGAAATCCAGACTCATCAGACCAGGCAATGTTTTTCCAATCTTCTATTGTCCAATTTTGGTGAGCCTGTGCGAATTGTAGCCTCAGTTTCCTGTTCTCAGCTGACAGGAGTGGCACGGGGTCTGGTCTTCTGCTGCGGTAGCCCGTCTGCTTCAAGGTTTGACATGTTGTGTGTTCAGAGATGGTCCTCCGCATACCTTGGTTGTAACAAGTGGTTATTTGAGTTGCTGTTGCCTTTCTATCATCTCGAACCAGCCTGGCCATTCTCCTCTTACCTCTGGCATTGACGAGGAAATTTTGTCTAGTCCTTTAACTTCCTCAGTCATCTGATAGTTTTGATTTAGTTTCAGGTTGAGCTTACAGGAAAGAATAAATATATTGTCGTTATACTGTTTTTCATCAGGTTTTTGCCAGAGAGCAAACAATTACAATTTTCTTTGTTTGTATTTTCACAGTGTTCCAACTTTTGGAATTGGGACGGCACCTTTAGGAGAGAGATTGTTGGATGTTGTACAGATTTTTAAGCCTTTTAAGGCAAATTTGTCATTGAGGGCTGCATAAATAAAATTCACTTAACTTGATAATTATGTCTGCGTGAATCCTTAAATGTAAACAAACTTGTTTTTGTGTGTGTGTGTGTGTGTGTGTGTGTGTTACCAGATGTTAATGCAGTAGTGGATGGTGCAGCAATGACTCTGGGCGATGAACTTTCGTCAATGAAAAAGTGAGCCGTCTGAAAACAGGTCCTGCAGATCACACGCGCACACACACACACACACACACACACTGAGTGAACACCAGAATATGTTTTCTTTAAAAAATAACCTTTGTCAGTCAGTAAAAATAACCTTTACTTGTCAGTCAATAAAGTAACTCACCAAGTGTTTAAAGCTAATTTCCAAACATCTGTTTTTAGGGTTTTAAAAAATTAAGGAAAACACTGCAGAAAAACAGAAAAACTGTCCGCTCATCCTAAAAACCAAAGACATGTTATACCCAACAGAGGTGATAGATATAAAGAAAATATATCATATAAAAACCTTGAGTGAAATTCTAACCAGAGAATGCAAAAACTAATAAAAAGTGTTTTGTTTTGGTGCAGAGCTAAAGTTGATTTTATATCTGTACTGACGCCATTCTGCACTCAGACTGTAGAATCAACTGAAAGGCAGACGATGCTTTTGTTTTCATGTGACTCTGCGTTGGCCCAGATTACAAAGAATACATGGTAATCTTCCCCAGAAACACGGGAAAAAAGATGTTCTGTTAATCCTTGACAAGTTTTTAAACGGATGAGATCGCCTCTGTTGAACCTGTGTTGTCTCAGCCAGAAATGGGCATCAGGGATTATCAGCAACAAACAGTAAAAGGGTTGAGCTCGGAGATTAGAGGCGTTTGAAGGAAACAAACTGTCTCTCTCAGTGAGTCTGATTGATTTGGTTTGTTTCTGTTTTTAAATTTTTGGTAATAAATGCAACACAAAGTGATTCATAAAATACAGTTGCTTACATTTATACAACCACTCTGCAAAGTATGGAAATGTAATTTTATTGATGTCAAGCTAATTTCTGGCTGTATACATAAACTTTGACTTCAGAGAACAGACAGATCAGTGTTTTTAGTTGTTACTCTGGTCATGAGCTGATATAAATCTGTAATGTCAGATATGCTGCTGCCTGTTGACGTTCAACAGTGACTGAATATAAACTGACTTAATCCATGGGTTAGGGATCACTGTCACTCATGGTGTATACCATCTTTTTTTATTATCATCAACTAAGTATATAAAAGCACTTCTCAAGAACATTCATAGGCCCAACAGGAACTACCTAAAATGACAAACCATCTTAAGGGAAGATTTATATGACTAAACTTCAGCAACTTTCAGTGCTGAAAAATAAAATTGGAATGCATTAAGTACCAAAACTGCAATTCCTTACAATGGCCTCTTGGGTGAGGTGGGCTTGTATTAGCCTTTCAGATTTTCTCCAAAATGGCCAGCTGGCAGGCCTCTTCGAAAACTTAATGCATGCCTACATCATGCCAGTTGTGACAACCTTTCCACTTCGTCAAATAGCAATGTGCTGCCTCCACCACCATGGCAGCTCTGCGTGCACTTTCTTTTCAAAATAAAAACATGAAGATGCTGTAACAGCTGTTTGATTTTCCAGTATTGTGAAAAATATCAACAATGACGGCAAATACTGTTTTACATGATAATATCTAATATCTGCCCAAGCCTAGTCTCTATAGCTAATTCCCTGTTCATGAATTTTTATAAAAATCATTCATTTAAATTAGATCTCTGCTCAAAGTTATGTATAATTAAGGGTGCAGCCTTTAGTTGTCAGCTCAGCATCACATAGTCATAGTCATTGGTAACAATGTGCATCCTCTCCAGCTTTACTCTCTCTTGTGTAAAAAAACAAACAAACAAAAAAAACAAGATGGCAAAAGCCATTGTGCCAAACTTGAGGCTTTGGATCAGAACAGTGCTCCATAAACCAACTCCACAATTTATAGTCTATGTGAAATGTGCTTCAGTTCATTTAAATTTCCTCACAGCAAAACAAAGTTCATCTTTTAACAGATGGTACTTGATGCTGTGAGACATGTTAGATTATCAGTCAAAAGATGATTCTGCCGCAGTTCATTGGCCAACTTAGTGAATT
>JAQFJB010000007.1:7276295-7286298 GCA_029874875.1 Naso minor
GTTCAGACCGGTTGGATTTTGGCAAGTACGATTACAGGCTGTAGGTGGAGCCAGAGGAGTTGGATTTTGTCCTAAATAACCCATTTAATGTCCTCCTATCAGAATATAGTGACAGTTCCAGCAAATATGACTGAAAAATTGTTAATAATTCCTACCAACTGCAGCTTTAACGACCAAAGTGTCGTATTTCTTAAAAGTGTTTTTATTAGAATATAATGTGGGACTGTGCTAAAAAGTCAATAACAGCGATATATCACAATATTTATTTTCGTGATATCTGTATTGTGTCGTGACCCATGTATCGTGATTCATACCATATCGTAAAGTCCTCGCCAAAACCCAGCCCTAATGTTCACTGACACAGAAGAACACTTATGAGCTTTATTTTCATGTTTTCAGTGTCAGTGTGTCCAGTTAAAATGTAAGAGTGCACTTAAATTTCATTTCTCATTTTGACGTTATGGCAGCTACGTCAGTGTGTTCGGTAATCTGCCAATACCATTCAAATAAATTGGAAAGGAAATTTTTTTTAATTAAATTGTCTTGACTTAATATATCGCAGTATACATTGTATCACAACGTATCATGATATAATCGTATCGTATCGTTAAGTTTACATCTGCTTCTAGATACAAAATGTTTCGTCAAGATCCTTTAAACCAGCACTGAGACCAGCCGAAGCCTGACTGACCTGTCTAGACTCTCCCAGGCTGAAAAACTGTAATCCATCCTCCATATACATCACAACACAAGTTTATATGACAATAATAGACGCTCACTTTTTTTTTCATTCAATATTACAGATTTGTAATCTATTAGTCCTGTATATCTTTTGAAATATAGGTCATTTATGGATTGCAGCTTATAGTATGTTTGCATGCTCAGACTTTTAGTACATTAGTGCTATTTCCACGTCCCATATTAATAAGGTTGCTCAGTGTAATTCAGTGCATTATAAAAAGGATGTAGTATTGTTCCATTGTGTGGGATTCTCTCTGTAGGAGAACAGAGATGGAAACGCTCGCCTGGATCTTTTTGTAGCTGGCCGCTGGGCTGAACAAATGACACAAGTGGCTGCTGTTTAAAGCCACTTGTTGTGGTTAAGAAGTAAAAAGAATGATGAGACACATTAATCAGTCATTTACAAATCAGTTAGCACTGTCTGAGACTTGGCATGTGATGCATGAATGAACAAATTAAAGGAAGGACTCTAATACACTGTTTGGTTATCTTGTGAATATGCATTATTTGTTCTCATCTGTATTTGGTCTGTTTTTCCAAAAAGTGGAAGTTGCCCCCTGCTCATTGAAAATGCAAAAAGCTTAAAAGAAAGAAGAGAACAAAATGCAGTTGTAGACATGTCCAAATGTCTGGCAGCCAGTATTCACTTGGCTGTGAGTCAATAGATTTAAAATTTTTAATTGTAAATAATTTTAGTTTTTTTTTTCTAAGTTGAACAAAAGCAGCCTGATCTCTGTAAAATTTAAGTCATAAATCAGAATGTGACAACATTAAGTGACACTAAAATAAGTCGAATGCTGGTTGAACACACGTTCAGTTCAGTGGGCATTAAATTAATATCAAGTGCTGAGTTTCTTTATGCTAATGCTACTGTGCGTGTCGTGCAAATTTTTCTGATATGGTTAATGGGGCAGTTTCATGCTTTGACTTTAGTGGCTTACGGCAAATCTCAGGCTTCTAATCCATCTGTGCTTGTTCTGGCCCATTAGTGATATGGTTCTGGTTATCTGGTGCTAAACAATTAAGATAAAAATAAAAAACAAATTCACATATAGTGTATTGGAAGTGTGGAAAAATTTTAAAGAATGAATGTGATTCAGGTGTCTTCTGTCAGTGCCTCTGCTCCCAAAACCTGAAGAGCCTAGCAGGACATAAGCAGCATTTTATTACATGGTAAAACTTTTTGTTGTTGTTGTTGTTAAACAGCCCTTTATGTAATTGTTGTAACACGTAATATTCTTGCATTTGCATGTCCTTTTTACAGAAATGTATTTTTTATTTTATTTTATTATTTTTTTAAAGTCTGTTTTATTGCAGTTTTTATTATAGAGTTAAGAGCTGAGTCACGGAGGAGATATTTCAGTGAAGTTCAGAAAATCAATAACTGAACTGTGGCCTTTTGTATTTTAAATCCCACTGTGCAGAGGACAGTGGAATACAGTGTGAAGAGCAGTCACACATCAGCTCTCGTTTGCCTGTTTGTCCAGTGACAGTCTGCTGTGGCAGATTCCCCACAGAGTCTGCTGCTGCCTCCATCCACTGCTAGTCTGTAATACAGGAGTTCCTGCCTCAGTCTCCATCCAGCTATGTAATATTAACTAAATCAGTGCAAGTGAGCTTTCATTGCTTAGAAAAACAGCATTGTATCTGACCTTTCAGGAAGGGTATTGATGTTTGTATAGGAAAAAAGCCAAGGGTCACAAGCCTGGAGTGCAGTGAACACTGTATCTTCACATTATGACCCACTTTCCACTTCTCTGCCTCTACAAAGCATCTAAGACCCCTCCTCCCTTATGAATTTCATATGACTGCCAAATGACACTATTGCATTGATTCAACCACAGCAAATGATGCTAACTGAGCTGCTTCCCTGATGAACCATTTGCATGGAAAATAGCATTTGTTGTATTTACTGCCATGTGAAATTAAGAGCAAACAATTATGAAAGCATCACCATTGTCCTGCACTTGGTGTCCTGAGAGAAATGATTGTTCTTAGCGTCCCCATGTCAGCATATAGAATGTATTCACTACAAAAAGTCCAAGTTATATGGAGCCGCTGTGGAGTGTTTCTGTTTATTTTGCCTAAGATTCAACCATTAGCCTCTTTTTTCAGTCTCAGTGGATTATTATAATGGTATCTGAACTATTTTTAACTCCTCAAATGAAGAATGGGAAATGATGTGGCTGCTGGATAACAGCTAGTTGACAGTAAAAAGTTGTTTGAGGAGATTTTTTTTTTCTTTGAATTTTAATAAAGTTGGATTGAAAAAAAACCCAAGACATTTAAACTGTAACTGTAATTTTTCATTTTCTACTAAATTCTAATGTCATATTGATTCTACTGTAAAGATTGTAATTTTGAAGAATGTTGTAAATGTGAGTAGAGCAATGATTTCTTTGTACAACACAGTTTATAGCTACAGAGGCAACTTGGAACTTGGAAAATATTCTGAAATGAGGCAATGCTACACTGATTGCATTAATGCATCATGGAGTGCCTTAGTCCCGCCTTTTAGAGAACATCTGATCCACTGCCTTCAGGTTGCAGGATCACACAACCATTAAATATAGCAAACAGACCAGTGAATAAATTAATTATGTAATTTTATGCTGAATGTCTAACTGGGGCAGTAGTCGCTGGGAGCACCTACCTGGATTCAGTTAATATTCAGAAATATCAGTTTGAAATGAAAACAGCACTTTGTAACATGTGGCCAGAATTCATCATTAAGAAATTAACTCGCATTAATTATCAACAGACTGTTAAAAAAAAAAAAAAAAGCCAGTTCTGACATCAAAGAGTTCTCTGTTCTGTTGCAATGTTTTCTACTGAAGTTAGCATGCTGACTCGCTAGCCCCGGCTCATTCTGACCCCAGGTTTCTTGACAGCACACACAATGTGCTGTAAATACATTCTGTGTGCTGTTAATAGGAAACACCTGCTAAAGCTGATGTTTTGCAACTTATGATCAGAGCACTGATTGATCAGCCAGCTGATTGATAGGGGACAAGAGGCTTATTTTGCCTTGATTAGTGCTCGGATGAACCATCTCTGCGTAGCTGGTCAAGCCTGGTTTATGTTTCTGCGTCGGCTGCACACGTAGCCTTATGCTGTAAGGTACACATGTGGCCTGTGCCGGTGAAAGCATTTGTACTTGTGTGTCGTCATGTTCGCGTTGCTCTGCAGTTTCCCCGCCAAATGGCAATCTCTTGCCATGAATTTGCAGCCATCTGGTGTCTTTGTAATGTGGCGACAAGGAATTGTATAAATGTGCATATTTTCTGACTTCTCCAATCAATTGCTCCTCGACCTGGTCCATGTTTGCTGCTTGCAGGAAATGTGAGGAGTACACGAGTACATGAAACTGGATCCACAGGCTGACCGGACTGGCTTTAATTTAATGACTTAATTAAAATAAATTATTTTCTCTTTATTGTCTCTTTTGAAGGCCTCTTTTGCTTGAACTGAATCATAATTGTAAGGGTAAAAAAAAATTGTAATAGACAAAAATCTGTGTTGGCAGGTCAGACTTTTGTAAAATCGGCAGTTGGACTTGACACTTGTGCATTGTGATGTTGGCTGGCAAATCTGGAAATGACTCATTTCTGATCCTTGTGTTTGCACTTGAAAGGCCCATTTTTTTCTGCTCTTTGGACGACATTAAATATATTGTTGCAACTGTTCCCTTCCATAATTTTGTAGGTTAAGGTTTAGAAACAAATTTGAACTGTGCATGTATTGCTTCTCGTCAGTTTCATCATGTAAAAGATATGCTTCCAAGCTGCATATCTTTTACATCTTATCTGAAAACATGTGGCAACTCTTTGAATAATGGATATCCTTGTTTTTGCTGCCTCAGTGACAGTGAAGAAGCCCGTTCCTCTAAAAAAGCTTCTGAGGAGCACGCTCTCCCTCCTGGGAAGGTAGATGGCAGTGGGTGAAGATGTTTGGTGTAGTAGTTCATGTGTGCTGTGCAACTACAATTTATCCCTAAGGTGAACGCTGGGAAGCTGAGGGAAAGTGATAGTGGATAAGAGTACAACCATTAGGGTGGGTGTTGTGTTATTAACTGAAAGAATCAGGGCAAACAGATTTTTTTTTGTCTATGTGAGACCACACATATCCACCTAAGTAATGCTTGTTGTGAAATATTGATTGTCACTTTTTATATCTGTAAAAGTCACTGCTGCAGTTTGGGTCTTTGGGCTTCGGTCTGTTTCCTCTCTTTTGCTGTGCCTTTTGATTGTGTAGTCGTGGCGACGCAGGTTGGGTTTCACAGTGCTGTTCTCTTTTGCTTACATTCTTATGTCTCACTGTTTATTGAAGAGTCTTTGTGTGGAGGACTTAGTGAAAGGGTTTGTGCTGTTGTATGCTTAGTCTTTAATCTTACAGTGGAAATGCACAGTAAGTCGGGGGTTACCAACTGTCAATGCTGTGTAAAAGATTAAGATGTTGAAGGGTGAAAAGGTCAATTACAGGATTCGGTTGACATCATTAGATGAACAAAACCACTGTTAAAATGTATGATTAAGAGTTTACATCTTACTGTCAACTTCATCTGCATAAGAGAAAGATATTATATATATTAGGAACACCAGTAATCTATATGTGAGCTGACAGCAATGACATTGAATTTGACTGGATCAGATTGCAATACAAATGAGCTGTTTTTGTTTTTCCAGTTACAGGAAGAGATCCTTCTGCCCTACAGGTATGGCTCTAGACATGACCTATTAGACTGGGTATGTTTACAAAAACTGAAGCATTGACATGAAAAGTTTTTCGAAGGATTCATCCGAGTAAGGCCTCCTAATCCAAATTTAACAAAGGATTGACCCTTGAAATCTGAAATTCTTTGTTTTAAACCATGTAACCTTTTAAAAAAGCCAACGTATTACTGAGTAGCCATCCAGTGGCAGCAAGTCCAACTCTAAATATTTAAATTTTTAAAAATCCCACAAGTGGTCAAAAAAGGTCATGTAATCCATTTATCAAGCAAATAAAGCGTATATAGCTAACACTGTTACAGTAATGCAGCTATGATAAACTGCTGAAAACTTAAGCAGTCCTTTTTAAGTCTCAGGCTCTAGTCTTCTGCCTCATCTTAGTTTTATGTTTGAGTTATATCCAGCTGTTCATTCACCAAGACAGTGTGTTGATTCCCCAAATTCCACAGAGGTTTTTGTATCAGAGCTGTGTTTTAATAAAGGAAGGAACTGAACAGTAGCCAAGCAGCAAGCCCAAAAGGCCAGACAGGCTATGAATGTCACAAACATCCTCTGGCGTTTGTGCCAGTTGGCTTAGTGAAAGTTGGGGGTCATGGATGTGGACAGCACTTACAAAGATAATACAGGCTCTGATTAAACTGGTCTGTTTATCATGTGTTATCCATTTTGAAACAGCAGCCGTGTTTAAAGGAGGAATTAATTGGCCCAGTTAGTCACTTCCGGCTTGATTAGTGAGCTCCCTCTGGCCAGTTCTATTGTAACCACGTGGTTTGTCTACTGGTGGGTCAGTTTTCTGTTTATGTGCTGGGAGTTAGTTGTTTGCCCTTTTTATAATCCTGTACATAGGCCAGAACAGAAACCGGGATCTCACTTTTGTCATAGAAAGACTGATTAGTGAGCTGTTAGCACATTTAAAAACAAAAGCAAAACACACTTTAATGGAGGTAAACACACTACTCAATTGTGAAGCCATATCTGGCCATTTCATTTGGCAGTGACGTGGAGATATCTGATATCTGAATTTTGCCTCTGAAAGTTGATTAATAATTTCTTCTGTGTTAAACAAACATCTGAATCTATTTGATCAAATAGGGGTAAGATACGTTTTTATTCCTGTTGATGCAGTTTATAACTGAAAAGTGGACACTCCCACATATTGTTTTCTATTCAAACACAACACCAGCAGCAGTATCAGTATGCTTGTCATGTGGTTTGACAAATAAACGTCCACCAGGCGCATCTCTGATGGCTGATGATTATTTCTGGATAATGAAATGAGATGTCATTTTACATGACTTTTCCTTCCTTTTTTGGTTCAATATTACATTCTTGTCTGATATCCTGGAGTACATCTGTGCAGAGTGCTGGGTATTTGTACGTGCAAGCACTCGCTTGCATTTTAATTGAATTCTGTGATTATTTTGGTCAGAGGAACATTAGACTGAGAACTGCAGAGAATTTTCTCTCTGCATTTCAATCTGATATTGTATCCATTTGGAACCGTGTGTGCAATTTTATGTCACAGAGAGTATGTGATGGCGAGACAGCACTGTAATGCAAGTGACTGACCTTGATGAGTGGTCTGATAATGTCATTTGGAACTGGTGGACAAAGCAGTGCAGTTTTCATATCCATGTACATGAGCTCTCAAGGCTAATGCACAAGGTGAATCACTTTGGCAGTGCAGCATCGTGAAACAATGTGCAGTAGTTATTTTACTGGCAGATAACTTTAAGTCACTGCGAGAAATTATGATATAGTCATAAAATTATTTATGGAAAAAAAAATAATAATAACAGGTCACCCACATCACAAGAAATATTTTTGCTACTTGAAGTACACTAAAAAGTATCTGAAATGCCGATGGATTTATTTTTACAAATCATAACAGATCTCTGCTGGGAATTTGTGCACCGTTTCCTGTCATGTAAATACAATGAAGGTGCAGAGTGTCCAGCAGCTGTGTGCCTTCTCAGAGGATAATCCAGACCTGCTTTAAACAGTTTTTATTGTGAAAACACCTTCCTCTGAGATTGGAAAAAGTGATCACAAAACTAATAATATCAAAGCACTTTAAAACCAAACCCCAACCCCTGCCTCACCTCATATTAATGCAAAGGCACAAAGGGATTTGAATAAGCCCTGTGAGAAGTATTTTGTGATCATACAGCTACTTGGGTCAGTTACAATTCATTTAGTCACGTGTATTATCCAAAAAGCACAGACTGTGCATGTATCATTGAAAAATACTGCTGTTTTCTTTGACATGCTAAGCTGTAATGTAGCTATAGTATACATGTATCACTTCTATGCAACAATTGTTTGTGCATCGCATTTTGGGTAGTCATAAGCTCAATGACACCCTGTGGGTGGAGTGGAAGTGTTGTTGGGGAACCTTATGGAGTCAGATCTGGCAGACTGACAGGAGGCCCATTAGACATTGCATTCATGACTAACCCTGGCCCGTCTTTCCGCCCACTCTGCTGCAGGCTCCCACAGTCATCCACCCAGACATGACAGCTGTGGCAGATACTCAGGACGGGGGGTTCACCTTTGCACTAGCAGGTTTCACAAGTTGGCATGTCTGCTGGCCTGGCGTACGCTTGGCTTTCACTGGGATTAGTGCAGACAGACTAAAAAAAATTCCGTATGGCACAATGAGGCCAACGTGCCCCTGCACCAGTCCTCTGTCCCTGTGTCTGGTGGATTTTAGTCAGGTTGATTCAATAGTGGGAGTGGGAGTGCCTCCAGTCATCCATCTAATGAATATTAAAATAATATATTTGGCAATGGAGAGCTCTGACTCATGAAGGTCTTGATTTCGACCCGCTGCTGACCTCTTTTTGACTATTATCCAAGCAGACAGTTTACATTTTGCACCAAGTTTCTTAAATGTCACATAGTTATTATGTCACTGTCATGAACCATGCCAAGCTTTTCTTGGCATTTAAGTTTTAAGTTCAGTGAAAAGGTTGTGGATGGTGGCAGGGTTTGCAGGTAAACATGTTGTCTTCTCTGTGTTTTGTGTAGGAGAATTTACAGAAGCATCATTTAATAATACGGTAGCTAAATGATTCTCTTAACAAACAGAGAGAAATAAATAAAACTTTATTAAAACAATGTATGAAACACATCTGCAACATCAAGTATTGTTGGCAGATACCCTAGTTAGCATTTGTTTTAATCTCCTTGGTGTAGCAAATGGTTGGAGTTTATCCACAGGGTCAGAAAAAGGCAATGCATTTGGAGGAAAGTGTCAACAGTGCTGGAGAATTTTGCATTGGTTGCATTAGTCTGAATACATGAATGAAAATCAGACCAACTGTGGTCATAACCGTTATAACATAACTACTTTTGTAAGTTTTTGTTCATTTTAAGGATCATTTTGTAGAGTTTACAGCCTGTCTTGCTGTTGCTCCTACATGTGTGAACAGGTAAAATAAAAAATTGTGATGAGTTGAGGGGTACAAGGTGCAGCCCTACCAACTACTTTATAACAAACGCTGTCATCTACTGTACATGTAAACAAAATTCAAATGCATGCAGGCAAAATGTGACCCATCACGCTAGCTTGATTATCTGCAATTCATTGGAGTCTCTGGCCATTCCACTCTCAGACTGCAGCCAATGTTTGAAGTTTTAACTTGGTTTGGAAACCCCAGAAGATAGACCACACGCTGAACAATGAAAAGGTTTCAGGCTGAAATATTAATGTGGTCTAATTTTTGGTTTTGACAGCACCTACAGTTTTCATTTTAAGTTGTTTGTGATTCCTAAAATGAGTTGCATGACTTGAGTTTGCAGTGATTCCTAGAAGTCTTGTTTTGTGCCCCATGAGTCAGTGTCCGCCTGCAGGCAGGCTGAATCTATTTGTGGCTTAAAATCCAATGTGTTGAATATTTATCGTTTTAAATGTGCTTTCATGTTTCTCTCTCATGTGATTAAGTGTCTGAACATATTACACAGTTGACTGTGGATCTTTGTCACTGGATCACATAGTTAAAACTGAGATGGCTTGAACTTTAAAATTTGGTCTTCAAAGTCTTTCTAAATGAAACAGTGAAGTCAACAAGGGAGAGGTCAGAGCCGCTGACATTTAGCTCTCAGCTTTTTAAAGTTGCTCTCTGGAGTCATCCTTGCAGAAAAATTGATTCAATGTGCAAGACATTTTACATGGATGACATGAGGCACAGACAGACCCAGACAGGTTCAACCATGGATGTAAAGTAAAGTTTGTGAAATAAAAGATAGCTTCTTGGTTTTATCACCTGACTTGTTGTTGTGGCTCTCTCAGTGGCTTTTGTCATAGAGATATGGCCTTAATTCATGGATGATAAAGAAGTTATTATTTGATGTATTGGGGTCATGGGGTTGACTGATTTGACTGACAGTGGTTTTTAGAGACATACCTTTATTTGGTGTTTTTGATTATTGTTTAGAGCTACTTTGAATTTAAAGACTTGGTTTTCAGAAAAAAAAATGTATTTGAGTTACACAGACTTTTTTTTTTTTTTTTTTTTTTGGTTAATAGT
>JAQFJB010000007.1:7453661-7465261 GCA_029874875.1 Naso minor
TCTTTTCTTTCTTCAGCTCAGCCAGATCAAATCAATATCAATTGAGCTGCAGGGTTCAGAGACTGTTAGAGATACAAGAACAGAGAGTCATTTTTAGTGCTTTTTGCTCAAAATTTTGTACTGCAGTCAGTGACGACGGAAGAATCTTTAGACTCCGTGGGCAGTGATATAGGGAATACAGAGTTTAATTAGTGTAGCTGATGTCTTGACATGCAATTTTCAGAGTTCTCTGCCAGCCATCTAAATTAACTTTGCATTGCTTTGGACCTTACAAATCCTGCCGTCATTCCCGTTTTTAACTGGCTTTGTCATTTCAAATAAATATTTAAGACTAAACATTTCTTCAATAAAAAGCTTGGCCCCATTGTCGCCAAATTCTGAAGCCATTACTATAAGAGAATTTAACAGTCCAAACAGCAGCCAACTGTCACAGCACTCAGGCATTGTTTCTAAAAATTAGTCTTACACTGAACTGCTGTCGCATTCATGTCTGGTTGAATGAAAAACATGGCGGAAAGGAGTGGCAGCTCATTAAGAGATTCACATTAGTTCTTATCAAATTAGATGTTTGGCTGCATGAAAGTAAAGCACGTGTTTGGAACTCTGTTAAGGATCTGAGTCCATTTGAAGCCACTGACAGTCAAAACTGTTTTTGTTTTTTGTTTTTATGCTACAGTTATGTGTCCAGTTCCTGCATCCTGTTTCAACATCTGCCTGATGGTGACACTTAATGTCTCATTCCAAACAGAAAATAAAATTTAATCAAATCATATCAACCATTCACTGTGATTTTTTTCATAGCTACAGTAATTAAGGCTACGTAGCTCTCTGCTCCACTGGATTTGCAGTGTGTCATCACAAGATGTCGGATGTTGTTACGACAAGAATATATTTTTATAAGAGGCCGATTTTGTTTAAAAAGTCTTTTTTTATATATAATAAGAAAAATAATATTATTATGAGGAAAGGTTCTTGTAAAACTAGGGTCATTTGGTATGTAATGACAACAGAAAGAATTTCGCCTACCTCAATGTAGGTGTCAGTGAAACTCTTATCGAATCCTCGTGTTGCTCCAAAATCTAACAATGCAACCTGAGGACATAAAGCAGAATAACATGCTTCAGTGCAAAAAGGAAATTCTTATTTTATTTTATTAAATAATGTACGTAAAGTGTGTCGATGCAGTGACTGACTCAGACTGACCTTGTGAGTTTGTGGATCAAAGAAGAAGTTGGACCAGTTTGGATCGGTCTGCATGTACCTGAACTCAAAAAGCTCTCTCAAGCATAAAATCAAGATTTGCTCACAAATCTAACAGAAGCAAAGGAAGAGAGAGAACAGAAGAACTTCCTGAAATAAAATGGTCACAGTGTGTGTGGAAAATCTGACGGATGAAACACCATGGGCAAAAATAAGCTGTGATGTGTCGACATGAGTCAGCGGTGTTTAAGGTGGCGAAAATCTGCATTTGGCTTCCAAAGCCAGCGGCGCCTTGGCAGAGCTGGGGTGTAAATTGTACTGTAAGCAGAGTAAAGTTCACGGCGGTCGTCCGTACCTCATTCCTGAGCTCCTGCGAGAGGTCAGTGGCCTGGTCCAGAGGGAAACCAGGCACCAGCGTAGTGGTGAGGACATGCGGGCTGCTCAGCTCGTCAATCACATCAGGCACATAGAAGAACGGATGATCCTTCAGCAGCTCTCTGCCACACAAATAACGACAACAGTTAAAGGACACCTGAACCCGACCCCGGAAAACTGACAAAAATGACAACAGACTATTCTGAAGCACAGGAGGACAAAACTTACTTAACTGGACAGCTCAAGTATAAACTCTGCTCTGAAAGCTGCACACGGTAACTTTGGGGTCAACATCAACAACTTTTTTGTGTTCTATTTGGAAAAAATGTCTTAATACCCACAGACAGCTATTAGTAAGTGATGTGGTCTGAGAGTATCGCGAGATCTCTGTGTTTTCCCATCATGCCTCTGTATTCAAGATTGGTAAAAATCCTCTCTGTCTCTGTACTCGCTGTCCTGATTGGCTGATCTATGCTGCGCTTCTTAGCAACAGTTGACATCTGTGCGAGCTGATTAGCTGTTTGTGTCTTCCGCTCTTACCCCACTCTGCCAACAAGAGTGTCTGCAAACAACACCGTCGGTCGGCTCGAGCTCGAGCTGAGACGGTCCAGTTACTCTGCTGCAACTTTTCCTGCAACTGTTTGGTCCCAGTTCAGCTGGACTTAAAAGAGCGAGCAAGAGCAAACGAAATAAAACACGAGCCGGAGCAAATGGCCGCAGCTAAGTTGCTTCCCATGCTACAGCTAATGTTAGCTTGCTAGCTCATTAGCAAAAGTTACCACCTGCAACTTTAAAGGAGCCGTTAAGGCCAATTTATGCTTCATCTCTCTACATGTTTGAAAAAAGTGATGTAATTTTAACAGAATCAAACAAACAAACAAAAAAAGTGTAACTCAACACTTTCATGTAATGTTGCGTACTTGGAGAGTTGGGTTCTGTCAAAGACATCGTCATATTACGTCCTGTAATGAGACTGGATAGTGTGAATGTCGCTATGGAGATCGTTTTGAATGAACTTCCTAACTTAGTTGATACTTAGCCTTCCTGTCAAATATGGTTACCGTGGTGACGACCGAAACCTTTTCACCAAAGCATAAATTGAAAACATTGCGCTACTCTTTCATTCCTGTTGAGCAACACTTATTAAATAGGTCAAGCGAGGACGCATAAATAAGCCTGCAGACATTTTGGAAAACAGACTAATTTACTTTCTGTCTTTACATATTTATTTCAGAATATATTCTCACATTTACTGTCAATTTCTTGTTTTCTATGAATTCTTTTTTTAATTGCAAAGAATTACTTTTTGATTTTTATTCTTATTGTCGTTTATTACACTTGTTGTTACGCACCAAAACAACAGGACAAATTCTTTTTGTGAAAAAGCTTTTTGGCAGTAAACCATATTCTGGTTTCGGTCAGTAAGAATAAGTTTTAACGACTCACTGGAATTTTTTGGCACATTTCGCCTCTCTTATGTAATCACACTCCAGCGCCAGTTCTCTGCTCATGACCTCAATAAGGTGCTCAGGAAACAGACCTGTGAAAGGAATGCAAATGCCGCTGAAATCACGACATTCAGGCTGCTTGTAGTTCGTCTATTTGCAAAAGCAGAGGTTCCTAACGTCAGACAATAGCAGCTGTTATCATAAAACGATAAAAACTCTGTAACAATGATACCTTCAGGCAGCACGTTGCTCAAACTCAGAGCAGTCATGATATTATTCACATCACTGTCGATACTCTTGGCGACTCCAGGGTACTGAAACAACACGTTTGATTGTGTGATTTTTTTAAATATTTGCTGTTTGTGTCACAGTCCACTTCTGTGTTCTGTCTCTGTGCAAATACTCGTCTCACCTGAATCTTCATGGCGACCTCTCTGCCGTCCTTCAGTCTCGCTAAATGCACCTGACCGATGGACGCTGCAGCAAACGGCTTCTCCTCAAAGTACTCCAGCTTGTCCCTCCAGTTGGGGCCGAGGTCGCTGCTGATGGCTTTCTGCAGAGAGGAGAGAAACCGTCTCATCTATGGGCTCAGAGTGCTGAGTTAGTGCTGTTGGCTGCAGCTCTCTCTGTACCGTACCATCATCTGTTTAGAGGGCATGAAGTCGGCGCTCTGTCGGACCCGCTCAAAGATTTTGGCCAACTGAGGGTTAATGAAGGCATCATCTGAGAGAAGATACCAGAAAAACAGAGCAAAAACACTTGCTAATAAATAAACTGTTATTGTTTAAAACAGAAGAAAAAACACTTTGTGCCTCTTGTGTGTTTTCAATACATTAAAGTCAGAGTTTTGCAGCTGTTTTCCTTTTAGATGAATCTATGAAAATCCTTCTAAACAGAAAGCGACACATCTGCTGGCTCATTTTGTAGAGTGCAGGCAACAAACTAAAAACACTGAATAAAATAAAGGAAAATCTCATCTTCAGATGTTTTCACTTACATCAATGCACTTCAAAGGTTTCAGACTAAACATCCAGGGCTCTGGCTATTTTTAGTAACAGATATGGGTAAATGATTAATCAATGGGTCAATAAAATTCCCAATTCTTTAAAGCCAAAGGTGACACATTCAACTTTGGTCTAGATTTAAGGTTAAATACCCTCCTGCCATAAACAGTCGACGGGACTTTTTTATTTCCCATTGTGTTTGGCTCACATATTGTAAATGCTTATGGGATCCCAAATCAAAATATTCTTTGATTCAAATGGGACCCAAAGAACATTGAGGTGTCACAGCTGATGCAGTTTTCCTGCACATTTCTACTCAACTTCCAACACCATGGAGAGCATTAGAGTGTAATACTGTGCAGTGGTGGAGGGAAACTCCTGATATCAAGAGCTTCTACAACAACTTCACCCGCCAAACTGGAAACAGAACAACTCATTTTTGCAGTCAAGACTAGAGTGAGGCGAGGCTGCGCGACGACTGCTCAACGGGATCATGGACTGGGTGACGAGAAGAACCACTGAAGACCAATCGAGAGGCATCGTGGTCTCTTGTTTCACAGCTGGAAGATCTGGACTTAACTGATGAGGTGGCTTTGGTCTCCACACACAACAGAAAATGCAAAAGAAAACCTGTCGTCTCAACTTCTCTGCACAGGAAGCAGGTCTAAAGATCGACCAGAGGAGGACGGAGCTGATGATGCTGTCATCCCAAACCGCTCGCCAGTGCAAGAAGAAGGCACAAACCCAAGCAGCATTACCAGTCACGATGGAGGAGCAGGCAGTGACATCACAAGTCGACTCAGCAAGAAACTACAGTGTCTGGAAGTTGGCGGAGTGCAGCTGAGACTGTACCAGAGCTGTGTCCCGTCTATGCCACCACATGGCTCTGAAAGTTGGAGAACGACCGAAAATGATCTCCACAGCCAAACTGGCAATGTGGAATCGAACACATGCATGTCTGAATCCATGGCAGCCAGTCAATGCATGTATCTGCTGACCTCAGCTCAGCTTGTTCAAATAAGCCTTTATTCAATGAACTATTATATGTAATCAGCTACTTTATTTACCTTTTGTTTTTGTAATATTATTTTCTATGTATTGCTTTTTTTTCCTGTCCTGTTTTTTTTTGCACTGAATTTATGTATGTATATATATGAAATAAAAAACTGTTGAGCAGTGCAGGTGGAGTGTGGGGGTTTCGGTCGATGGCCTGTATAGGACCAGTAAGACGATACTTCCGCCTTACTTCCTGCTGTTTGGGGAAAACATTTTTTAAAAGGCAAACTGTCACAGAACATGGTCTTTTGACACGTTCCTGATTTGTGCTGACAATTCGCCATAACACACAGTGTAAAGACGATGATGATGCCGTCCATGCTCGAATGATAAATAGCTGCAATAAATCAATTTTCTGTCAAGTGGCTCATCAATAAATTAACTGACAACAGCTTCTGCTAATAAGGATCATGTTATATGATCAAAAGCTCTGGAACAGCTACTAAATGGAGAGTGCGGGAAGATTATTATTTTTTTGTCAGCGGCTGTTTTCAAGGTGAAGAATTGACTCTGAAACTCAACATTAACAGACATAAATATACTGAATTATCCCAGTTTGTAAGTTTGTTGATGAATCTTATAGTGTGAGGAAGAATGTGTCTGTCTGGATTGAAGGTTCAAGAAATACACCTCTGATAAAAAAAAATAACAACAGTTGCTTAAGGAAAGATCATCAGAGTTTTATTTTTCAGACAAACAAAAGCTTGACTGTGACTCGACCGTGGACACCTGAGAGCACAACAACATGTTACTGTAAACGTGCTGTTTCAAGTCAACACCCTGTGGTGTCAGTTCAGCTTTGGCTGCTCACAATAGCCCGTCTGGAATGGCAGTTATTGTGTTCAGCTGGCCCGAGGTTTATTTTAGGTGATGACATTTCCCTGCTGGTGGAGGGATGCTTTCTGTTTGCCAGCAAGTCCGAAACAGAAACATGATGAGGTCCCATTTACCGTCTGATGAGAGTGAACCTTTATATGCACGCTGATACATTACTGTCTGCTGAATGCCTCAGCAGTGTGTGTGTCCTCATGTCCTTGTGTCGTGTAACAGAAGATGAATTTACACGTATGTGATGATTCAAAGCCATCTGAGGACTATTTTGATGAGATCTCACCTTGAATACTGAGCATCTGTCCCAGTTTCAGAGCAGCACCTCGGACTTTGCAGAGCGTCCGCACGATTCGTTCAGCGTTGGCTTCAGAGAGGAAGGCACTCGAGTCCAGGATTGCTTTTTTATCATCTAAAAAAACCCACATCATTTCATCATTCGTATTTCTGACATTCATAAACTGACAGTATTTCAACTTGTTATTGTAGTGAGGGGAATATACTGATACAGTTTTGTTGCTGAGATATGAGAATCTATATTGTTTTAGATATTGGAAATGGTTATAAAGTGAAATGGATTAAATGTTTTTTTTCCTGATTTTAGATGTTGCATTTCAGTAAAGTGATGTAATTTTCTCTACTTATGAGACACTTCTACTTGTTTTAATACTTGCCTTTACCCACTTAGTCATTATATCTACATTTCTAATGATTATCAATCAAAAAATGCAATTGTGGTCATATTTTTTGAAGTACTGAAAGTCATCCCTACAACATTGTCACATCAGAGAGGGAATTTGACCCACAAAGCTGTAGTGTTCATTTCTGTGTCCCAGTTCTACCATTAATGAAGTATCATCCATATCACCCAGCCCTAATTACAGTAAAAGCAACATTATGTGCAGAGCTCAAGCAGAGGAACTTCTGTTGGTTAAGTCAATTTATTTTACAAACTGCATTTGATGCACTGAGAATATTCAAAAATAATCACTAAAGCTCAGACATCTTTCAGTCAAACTTTATAACACTCTGCACAGAAAAATAAATTAAGGTATTCATTCTTGCGTTTACATTCGTTATATCAGTTTCTTGGTTGGTGCAGCAAAACAAAATATGTAACATAAAATGACATATAAAAATGTTTTCATACCAGTTTTCATTCCTGTGGTATCCATCCCTCTAATACTTCTGAGACATTGGGGATAATCTCTCCGATGAATAAGCTGGACTTCTTTTTGGCAATATTGTTTTTGACGTGATTTTTTTATGTCACTGTGATTTGGAATCTCATTTGCAAAATGTTTAAGCAGCAATAATCAGACATTCCTGTCTAAAGACTCTTTCATGTTTATGTTTCTTTGGTTATGGTGTTGAAATAATGATCATACATTTTATCCTAGTTCTGATATGCTTATATAATGAACACTACGTTACATGATTTCTATATCTAAAACTTACAAGAAATTTTTTTTTTTCTTTTACACATTGAAGTTAATTCTGTCCTCTCGTTTAAACAACATGCAAGACAAAATGTAACCTGATGTGCCAGATGATTTGTTAAACAGTCTCTGTGGTTGGACTCAAGTGCACGGCGAGCTGCCTGACGTGATGGATTTCTCAGATTAAATAATTTCATGATCTTGCACTTCCATCTGCCTCACAAGGTAAAATGTGGACTGAACTCTTTCAAATCCTCTTGAGTTTTCAACCCAACATGAGAAGTGATTATGTTGGTCTTTATAGTCTAACAGTTACAGATAATTAAAAATAAAATAATTATCAACACTTAAACACTTCCAACTTCTCAAGCCACCAATAAAAGACAAATTCTCACTTTGTGGTTGAGGTTTTAAACTCTTCTTTGCCACTTCAGCGATCGCTCCGATGCCAAGTCCGACTGCCAGACCTGAAAAAAAAGAAGAAAAAAAAAGAATATAAGACGGATTCACAAATTTTCTTTGAAGAGACAAGCACTGTTTGGCAGTTGTTCTTTCTTTAAAATGCCTCATGGTGTTTGCCATACTAATGCCCTACTCTGCATTTGATAAGCAATAGGACGTGATAACAGCAATCAGTAACCAGAGGAGGCTCTAATGTCTCGGAGCAACACTCCGATCCCTTGAGAGTCTGAGGGTAAATTAAGGCCAAGAAGGGGAAGAAGCAGCTGATGCTACTGTAAGTGTGACGAGAAGAAAGCTGACAGCATGTTTCATATTAGCTGGATTCTCAGGCAGGACTGCGGCACGTCCCCCAAACATTTTCTCAGCTAGTGATACTGTGTCATTCCAGCGCTGTGAAGGAACACGTCAGCACTCCCCACAGTCTGACCCCAGGTCTGCAAAACTGTTAACCGAGGTCATCGATGCAAAACCTCTGACTGAATCCAAAATTAAACTGTGACGTTCAAACAATTCACTGTGTGAGGAAGAAAATAGCTTGAAGAGAATAAATAATATTTAGCTCATGTCTACACAAACTCCTGTTTGTCTCCCATGAGCCTTTGCTGCTTTAAAGGAAGTGCCAGCCCTCTAAGTGCCATTTGCATGACTTGTTTGCACAACTCTTGTCAGAAACAGGTGGAAGTTAGCTAAGAATAGAGTGTGTTTAAGATTACTAAAATTATCTTCAGTATGTAAAAGCTTCAAATTCAGATTCTGGGTCATTTACTTTATATAGTTACAAAAAACAAGTGACCTCAACATGAAGTTACTTCAAAAACATTAACAGAGAAGCTCCTGCTTCCTATTTTCTCCATAGTTTCATCTACAAAATGCCAGAAAAACTTAAATCACACTTAAGAAGCTGAAGCTCACTAATTTTTGATTTTTTTTTTTTTAAAGAGAGACAATCAATTTTCAATTTTTTTTCATTTTCAATCAATTAAACATCTCTTAATTGCTTCCGCTCTGACACTTAGAATACGTATTCTGAACATTTAAAACATTTTAAGAAACTTCAAATTTAAACTTAAAAACTTTCCCTGTGGAGTTTTTAATCATTAGATGAATAACGCATTTTATGTGTGACTCAGCTTGCAGTGATTTATTAGCAAAAGTAGAGAAGAAGTTAACATAGATGTAAACAACGCTGCCTATTAAGTGTTTAAAAATTTGCTCTGTGAATGTTTTGCACGGAAGGAAATTATGTCAACACACGCAGTAGTTATGTAAGTAACAGTTAATAAAAACAAAACATAACCGTTATTTTCCCACAAGAACAAATTTCAGGCAACAAATCAGAAGTTTAAAAAAAACACAAGCGTAAATTCGCAATAGCTGCGACCAGCAAAAGTGTGGGGATAAAAAACAATGTTCACTTGTTTGAATGTTAAATCCTTTCATGTATATTTGGAAAGAAATAAAGTGAGAGTCTACAACAAACTGTTGATGAGTTATGGGAGGGGCAGGGCTAAACTGTAGGGGCGGGGCAAGCCACGATGAATGAAAGTGTGTGGGGGGTTTTTTTCTACAAAGTTTGGCTATGACACATGAATCCATTTAAATGATATGCGCTGTTTTGTAAAAGGCCACGCCCACAGCCACGCCTCCTTTCTGCCAGCTGTCCTTTGGCTCATGACCATCCTTTCCACTAAATCTTGTGCAACTCTGTGAATTCATCCGGAAGTTCTGCACCTTTCTGCAAAAGGCCACTCCTATGGCCACACCCCTTTTTAGCCAATTTGCATTTACACAAACACACTTGACCTTCATGCCAAATTTGAGCCTCCTAGGGCAAAAACTGTGGCCGCCAAAGAGTGGGAAATTTTTATGGACCAACCAACAGAGCGACCTGTAGAGCTGCTGGTCGCAGCTAAAAAGCACAATTTAAAATACATTTTTGTAACTGTCAGTGAAATTTAACACCTGTCGAAATGTGACTAATTAATAACTCTACATTTTAATATCCATTCTGGGCCAGTAAAGAAACATGTTAGGTTTGTTATTTCTTTCATTTTTTTGTGGAGTGCTTACATAAAATACTTTTCTAACAGTGTTCTGCTTCATATTTATAGAGCATCACAACTTCACAACACCTCTCACTAACACTAAATCATGAGTGCTGCGACTGGAGCCACTGACGGTCAGATGCCTTGCTAAACGGCACACTGGCAGGAGTTTTAAATATTTATCCACGTGTCTTGTCTGAGGATTCTGAGTAAGACACTTATAGAAAAAGGGACTATTGTATAATAGCTTTCACTCTTTGGCTGTGATCTCAAACAGCAGGTGTAACATGACCAACACATCAGTGAACACACCCACCTCCAAAATTAACCAGCCTTCCTAACCGTGTGACCGGCACCTTCCTCTCTCTTGCTCTGTCACTGAGCTGAAATGCAAGAAAAAACTCAGCTTAAAGGACAAAAGAGGAGTAAGATGCTGTGGTGCAATGCCGCAGCGATAATTCACTAATCACGTCGTGCTGATCAATATTACTGAAATAGTGATAGAGAAGGGGTTGGAGTGGATACCACTTGCTTATGCTTCTTCACATCTGTTTTCTTGGTGTTTCCTGCTTTATCGACGTCCTCTGACGTCAGCCGTCCCACGGTGGAGTTGTCCTGGTTAAATAACCTCATATGTCCTGAGAACAGTTGGCCTGACCAGCTCCTGTGGTACTTTTTCATACTGGGACGTCCACTGCAGGTCCCCTGTCCGCCATTTACACTTCCATTGAAACAGGCACTGAAACAAGCTCCCATAGTGGAGTATCTGTGAACCTGCGCGGCTGTGACTCTGTGCACGCAGACTTCCTGTTGCTTGTTGAACGTCTCCTGATGAAAAGACATGATTCACGTTAGCAGATGTTAGAGGATTAATTCAACATTATGCTTTTTCGCTTTCTTGTCTGGATATGTGTGAGAAGACTCATGTCACTCTCACGTCTGTCCGTTAAATATTGAGATACAGCCAGCAGCAAACTAGCTTAGCTTAGCAAAAAAACTGATAGCAGGTAGAAACAGTGAGCCATGCTCTGTCCAAGAGGTAACAAATACCACCTGCCACCACAAGCTTCTTAACCAACACATTATGCTTGATTTGTTTGATGTGCACAGAAAGAGTAAAAATATCAAAAACTGTGTTGCTAGGAGGATTTTGTTACCTTTGAAAAGTCAGGCTAGCTGTTCCCTTTGCTTCCAGTTTTTATGCTAAGCTAACAGGCTATTGGCCGTAGCTTCATATTCATTGTTCAGACATAAGAGCAGTATTGATTTCAGGTAACCCTCGTCAAAAACAAATGAGCATTTTTCTCGAAATTTTGAACTATTTCTTTAAAAAAAAATGACTGAAAGTGTCAAATAAATATGTTGCTGCTTCATCTGTTGGTTGACTACTGTTTTCAGCTGAAGAGTACTTTTTGGATTCAGCTGAAAGTATGTAATGTGCTTTTCCTGTATGATCAAAGTCAACACAGGGCACGAAAAAACATTTCACTGTAGTTTCATCTAAGCAAAACAACATCGGCTGTTAAACAAACTAATGTCAGAAACTGTCTGTTAAACTCTGATGGACTCACGATAAAAATGAGATTTGACGTCACTGTTTTAGGAGCAGTCATCAGCAACATATGAAAATAAACAGTTGCCTTTACATGCAACTTCTCAGAATTTGTAATTTTGGTGACATTTAGTGCCCTGTAAACGATTTCTGACGTGCCTTCTTTTAGAGGCTGGAAGAAGAAGATTTCA
>JAQFJB010000007.1:7467970-7478132 GCA_029874875.1 Naso minor
CTGATTTACACCTTTTATCTATTAACACTTCAAGGCATTTTGGTTCAATCAGACTTCCACATTAAGTTCAAGAAAATATAATTCCATAAATTCTAGATTGCTTAAATAAACTTTTCAGGCTTTGTCAGGGTCTGATGGCAGATTTGAGCCTTGGAAAGAGTCGAAGAGCGTTCTGTGTCGTCACCTCCATCACCGTCTGCAGCGACACTCCTTTGATCTTACTGATGTACTCGGCGGAGATACAGATGTTTTTGGGCTCATTTCTCACCTGCATTCAGGACACAGAACAAGAAGGGTACGACATGAGTGGCTGAATAAAACTTGAGGTTTTTTTTTTTTACAAGAATAGCATAAAATAAATGTAACAAATTTTAGATGTATGTGTTACAAATATGCTCGTGAAAGAAAAGTGAAGAAGAAAAATCATTTACCTGCTTTTCTGGACCGAGAGCAGGTGAATCAGTTTCTAGACAGATGTGCTCTAACGGAAGCTGCTTCACAAGTTTCTGCTTCTTAGTGGAAAATTTACAAATAAATCATCATTAATCATTAACATTGTGATATGTGATAAAGCCGACCAATGAAAAACCGAGCAAACATGTCAGCGCTATTTGAAGAGCTTCTGTCAGAAGTTTAGTTGTGTAAACTGTAGATACTCACACATAAAGGGCAAAGATATTTAAGTATGTTTAGGTCAATTTACACACAAAAGCTGATGTGTGTGTGTGTGTGTATGAGTATGTATTAGTGTTACTGAGGGTAAATTTAAAACATGGTGGGTTGTGATACAGTGTAAATTTAAGGTAATCAGTTGCTCTGATATACCTGTTCACTCCGAATGATGGATGGAGGGATAGAAAAGAAATATCCAGCCTTCACTCCCTCCATGGCAACAGACGGTTTGCCATCAAAGGCATGAAGAAGGGCTTTTTCGACACCTAGTGACAATTCAGAGGAACTGCAGTTACTTCTCAAAACTTCCTGTAATTTAACCACAGGTAAACAGAGCGGCTTACCTTGCTCCTTCAGGAGCTGGATGGTGGGTCTTCCTGCTGAGCGTGAGTGAACATTTCTAGAAATAAAACAGAGAATAGTATCATGGAAGGGACATGATCTCTTTCATGTTACTGCACATGCAGATGTTATTTGCTAATATTTTTAACAAAAGCACAAATTTTAAAGTTCATATTCATTTTTTTGGATAAGATTACAAAAAAAATCTCTGTTGATAAAAAATGGATGCTAAATTTTTGTCATCAACCTCAGGGAGCAAGCCTAACCAACAGCTGAATAACTAAACATAAAGGGTTTCCTCAAAGTCAGCTATTGTCTCAGTGGATTTTCTTACATTTTAACATTATCAGGAAAATGGCGACCGCAAACTGACTAGTGAGGCTGAAATTCAAATCTTAGCGGTAGCATATCTACATCACTACAGTGTAACTCACAGAGGGAGATCCAGTTCTTTGGCTATCTGTGCTTGACGAATGAGGACCTGCCTCTGGCTCTCTTTGTCCGTGTCACAGCTGACATATCGGGGCGTAAAATCCAAACCAACCTAAGATAACAGATGCAAGGAGGACTAACTGTTAATAAGAATGCAAAGACAGGCAGGACAGCATTCTATTTATTAAAGGTCCGGTGCGTATAATTTAGGGTGATTTCTCGACAGAATGTGGCAGAATGGAATATGTTATTCATGAATGTGCATTTATTAGTGTGTAATTACATGAAAATAAGAATCTTTGTCCTTTTATAACCTTAAAATGAGCCTTTTATAACTAAAGAGGGAGTGATCCTCTTCCACAGAGTCTGCCAAGAATCTACAGCAGCCCAGAATGGACAAACCAAGCAGTGACTCTGGAGAGGACATTTTAACATTGTTCATGTTTTTCAGTGCCCCTGTAGGCTCTCCTACCCGGAGGGTAAGCACATGGATATCCACCTGGCTGCTTTTTGCAACCTCATTACTAGATGTCAAAAAATGCAACAAACTTGACTGTTGTGTCACATCCAAAGTACTCAGTTATTACCTCCCCGATGGCCACAAGGTGGTCTTTGTATTTTTCTATTATGGGTAAAGCAGCATCTAGATCCTGTAAGACAGGAAAAGAGAAAACTTTGCAAAAACATGGCAAATACACGTGTATTAAAACGGACTATGTTATTTTATTTTCATTTGAAGGAACAGAACCTTACCTGGAGTGAAGCCCCCCTCTGCTGCTCTGGGGAAACTTCTTGAACAGGATGAACTCCTAGGCAGGGAAAAATAAAAGCTGGAAACCTGAAAAAATAAAAACGTCAGATAAAAGAAACAAGCAACATGTGAAATTCTGATTATGTCTCTTTAATAGTTAATAGTTACCTCTTTGACAACTCAATAATCTTCTCAAATTCCCCGGCATGCTCGGCCACGGCTAACAGCGCCAGCAACCCCGCCTTGAAATAAAAAATGCTAATGAATGATGATAATGAATGAATGATAAAACACACAATACAATCTAATCTGAATGTCTTTAAACTCTGGCCGCTCACCTTTTTGGAGCTCTCGATCACCTCCTCTAGGTCCTGACGACCGGAAGAGGAAAAGTTAGCGCCTCAGATTAAATTCCAGAGAGAAAACATTCACTTTATGCCTAACAAAGCGCAGCCATACCTTATCAAAATCCCCCGCAGAGATATGACAGTGACAGTCAACGTAGCCATCCATGTGCACGAAGTTTAAAACCAAAATATTAGCTACTTCCGCATTGAGAGGCGGCAGCGCATGCGTAGACTAGTGGGAGCGCGAGATGTCGAACGCAGCGTGGCCCGCGGAGGCGGCGTTCCATTAAATCTCATTGGCTGAACGTCTCCGGCGCACCAACGGAAACAAATAAAGCGCCACCATGTTTCTAAGGAGCCATCGCAGAGCTGCCATATGATCGAAACTCGACAAACAGGTTGGCTTTGTCGCTTCCGCCTTGGGTTTATCATGTGATGACCAAACAGTAGTCGGGATCATTGTGCCACAGTAGCTGACTTTGACCTGACATGGGTCTATTAAGCGTTTTTTTGGTGTCATCGGTGCTGCTGATCGGCATCAGCAGTGCAAAATACGATCCGACCTGGGAGTCGATCGACTCCAGACCGCTGCCGGAATGGTACGACCAGGCCAAGTTTGGCATCTTCATACACTGGGGGGTCTTCTCTGTTCCGAGCTTCGGCAGCGAGTGGTTCTGGTGAGTCTCGTCCCCATTCTTAACCGCTGCTACTCACGTGAAAACGACGTTATTTAAACGTCAAATACGACGGTGGAGTCCTGGTAAAGTTGGGACGTCGAGTAAAGTAAACCCTGATACATAGGGCTGTCCAGGCTCAACGCACAGAACACAATACATTTTTAAAAACGGTTGTTTTTTTCCCTTGATTTTCATTTGAGGTTACAAATAATCTGAGGAAGTCGCAACACAATCAAGTTTCCACTCACACTGTGTTAACTGCATTAAATGGTTGCAAAGCTCCATGACAGCTACTCAATTGTAATTATGAGATAGTTTCGTCAACTCGTGTGTTAAAGAACAATTCAATTTGAGACCTAGCTTTTAATTTAGCAGTTTTGTTTTGAAAGGGAAAATTTGCACCTTTTATGTGCACCCATGTCAGTATGTTCAACTGCAGCACTAGATGTGTAAGTGCATGCTGCATCAGCTGAGGCAGCCGAGTTCTTCTTTTCACAGAGCTGAGGCAGCAGAATTGACTGTACCAGGATGTGTTTCATGATCTTGTGACACAACATCAGAGCAAACTGAAAGCAGGAAGCAGGTTTGGTTTATGAGCAGCTGCCCACCTCTGGTTGCCCAAGCTAGAAAAACCTGCTGTTCTTCTGTGACAGAGCCGTCAGAAGAACACATTTTGCTTTCCCAGACAATACTGAGGAACTTATTGCTTCAGACTCTTTGCCATCAACACTGATGGGCTTTCATTTGAAATGTGGCTAATTTACCCGTGCAAATGCTCAATAAAAATCTAAATCAAAAATTTATTCTAAGTGGGCAGAACCCATCTGACGATGACAATCATTTATGCTACTGTTTAGTTAGGTTAGGGTTACGTCAAGGTTCAAGGCTAAATGTATTCAAATAACCAATCAGTCAAATAACCAGCCAAACCTGATTACGAGGCTGTTATTAACCAATCAAATAACCAGCCAAACCTGATTATGAGACTGTTATTAACCAATCAAATAACCAGCCAAACCTGATTACGGGGCTGTAATTAACCAATCAAATAACTAGCCAAACCTGACTACAAGGCTGTTATGACATATTATTATTTGCTCGAATCGATGTGTCTGACTGTCTTTCCGCCTGTTTTGTATTCATTTTTTGTTTCTAGGTGTTACTGGCAGAAGAAGAAACTACAGCCATATGTTGAGTTCATGCAAAAGAATTATCCTCCTGACTTTAAGTATCAAGACTTTGCGCCGATGTTCACTGCTGAGTTCTTTGATGCCAAAGAATGGACGGACATCTTTGCTGCATCAGGAGCAAAGTACATCGTTCTGACCACGAAACACCATGAAGGTACAGGACATGATTATCATCCTGTCTCTTGTTTTTTACACTTGACTTTGGTAGGTTTTTTTCTTCAGAGAGAGCTTGAGTGCCATGCTGTTTTCTTTTAACCACACAGGAGATTCATTTTTTTATTCATATATATTTTTTTAGGTTTCACACTATGGGGCTCGAAAAACTCCTGGAACTGGAACGCAGTGGATGTTGGTCCGAAGAGAGATCTGGTGGATGAAGTGGCGAGTGCGCTCCGTGCAAACAGTGACCTGCGTTTAGGGCTGTATCACTCTCTCTTTGAGTGGTTCAACCCGCTCTTTGAACTGGACGGGGCAAACGTCTTCACTACAAACTACTTTCCCACCACTAAAACCCTGCCTGAGCTTTATGACCTTGTCATCAGGTACAAACCAGAGGTGCTGTGGTCCGACGGGGACGGAAACGCACCTGACACGTACTGGAACAGCACAGGTTTCTTAGCCTGGCTCTACAATGAAAGGTAATAACACAGTGTGTTTTTAATTTCATTTATCATCGTCAGTTCAGTTGGATATTAACCTGCATTTGTTCACAGTCCTGTACGAGACACGGTGGTGACAAATGATCGCTGGGGCCGGGGCTCCATCTGCAAACATGGAGGGTACTACACCTGCGCTGATCGCTACCAGCCAGGACACCTGCTGAACCACAAATGGGAAAACTGCATGACCATCGACTCAAAGTCCTGGGGTTACAGACGAAACGCTCAGCTCAGCGACTACCTGAGCATCGAGCAGCTTGTAGCGGTGAGAGCTCAATGTCAATATGCCTGTGAATTATTTTATTAAGTAACATATGTGTCAAACTGCTACATTAAATTTTTATTTTATTTATTTAAGATAGGGACTGTGCTTATTATGAACATTAACATTTAAATAACACATGACACAAGTAACACATGAGATCAAAAACACCATGAACTGCACACGAGCTGACAAAGACATACGTACAGTAAAATAAAAAGTGGCTTTGTGACATTTCATAATAATGAAAAACATCATGTTTTTTATTATGAACATGCTTCATAATAATAATAATAATACAAACCAGGAATAAGTGACCATCAGAGCTCATGTGTGAAGGCAGGAAGTAAAGTTCCTGACAGAATAAAGTGCTGGTGTACTGCATATCAAATGAAATCATTGTACACATTTACATTATACGTTTTAAGGATTTAGCATGAAATTAGCAGTGATACACTGAACACTCTTGAAACAGTGAAAACCAGCAGCAGTCTTATAAACTCTTCATCTGCTGATGAAGACTCTGAGATGTGGGTGAAAGGACTTGTAGTTGTGAAACTGCTGTTTCCAAGTTTAAGAATGAACTGCCGAGACAGACCCAGGCTGAAATGCTAACAAAAATAAAGACTGCAGTTTTCATAGACCTTTGGAGTTTTATGTCCATTAACATTTCGCCTTTTCTTCTGTATTTGCAGAAATCTCTTAAATTGGGCTTTGAATTGATGTGCTTTATGCTTAAATTGGTTGTTTTATCCGAACAACAGTTCAAATCCCAAAGATCTGCAGTTCATTATTATAAACTATGACTGGTTATCAGTACCGATACATTGACTTTGATCCCGGTTCCTGGACGAAACTTTTTCAATACCAATTTTATCTAATCAACCAATCAACATTACTATTAGATCTAGGCACAACCACATGCTGCATGTGTATTGGTTCACTGATGCTGATGAGATTAACTCCTTTGGTCATTCGATACCAAATTTTATACCTGACATTTTTCGATACTTGATAGTATTGAGGCAGTTCGGTCAGTACCATAAAAGTATTGACGTTCGACAACCAGCCCTATACATGACAAAGAAAACCAGAAAACACTTGGATTTGAGAGTCTGGAGCCGATGTATTTCTTGTTCAGAAAGATAAATTTTCAATTAAATCACATTTAAAATTAACCCGGCCTGGTGATTCTTAACATACAGTGCATAATGAACTCATAATGATGTACTGATGAGGAAGCCAAGTACAGCACCTTTAATTCTTGTGTGTGTGTGTGTGTGTGTGTGTGTCAGACATTGGCAGAGACTGTGTCCTGTGGGGGAAACCTGCTAATGAACATCGGTCCAACACACGATGGACGGATCGCTCCCATCTTTGAGGAGCGTCTGAGGCAGATGGGTAAATGGCTGAAGGTCAACGGGGAGGCCATCTACAACACAACAGCATGGAGGGTTCAGAAGGACAGCGTCACCCCCAAAGTCTGGTGGGTTCTTGTTTGATGTAGTGCAATATGTTTGGTTTGCATCGCTGATGTTTTGAATGCATTATATAAAAACATTTTGTCATCTTTGACATTTTCTGGAACTGTGTTTTATTTGATACCTTCCTTCTCATAATGTCAAAGAAAGATCAGATATTGTTAAATGTATTTTCAGGGCCATACGGAAGCCTGTACTGTAACTATGTCTGTCTTTATCATCAACAGGTACACTTCCAGGCCACGGGAAAAGAGCATCTTTGCTATTTTACTGGAGTGGCCCAATAATGGAACTGTCGTTCTGTCCGATCCTGTGGTCGCACAGACATACACTCAGGTACGACTCGACTGCTGCAGCACAGAAATGCCAAAGAGATGTTTGAGTTCATCTACAGTAGAAACTGTGTTTTGAAGATAATTGCTCTCAAATTGATTTAAATCTTTCAACTGTTTTGAAAATAGTTGTCAAGTAATTTTATGAATACGACAGATCAGATAATTTACTCATTTATTTCAGATCTACTTGCTCTAATTGTTTAATTAATTACATCTGAAAGGAAAACAAAATGTGCTCATTTTAGACTGTTGTGATGTAGCTGCGGCCTGGTGAGAACCTCCATCATGTCAGAGAAAGAAATGCTGCATCATGGGAAACGAGGTTGACTCGTTCACAGAGCAGTCCTCTCGTTTTTTCTCCTCCTCTGTGTCAACATGTCAACCTTGCTCGTGTTTTGTTTTGTTCTAAAAAAAGGTGGAGCTTCTCGGTTACGGGTCTGTGCAGTGGAAGCCTGTGATGCCCAACGGACTGCAGGCTCTCCTGCCCCAGCTGCCCATCGGCCAGATGCCATGCCAGTGGGCCTGGACACTGAAGCTGACAGGTGCCATTTAAAGAGAAACGAGATCACATGAAGAGGAACAGACAGGCTGAGGAGAAGCACCCAGCGGCTGATCCGATGAAATCACTGAACACAGCTCATAAAATGTACTGTACTGTCTGTAATGTGCACTATGACATGTAAGAATGGTCATTTTGAAATAATCAAGCAGGGAATCAAGAATAAACATGACTGCACATTTATGTTTTTGTACTGGGTAACTTTTATGATTGAAGTTATTAAGTTTTTTAACTTTGGGTGAGACACAGAGGTCATTTATAGGTCCAGAAAATGCTGACATATAACTTGTAACCATCAATCTGCAGGTTAACTGTTAAGTCATAACTGTTGAATTTGACATATTTTGTCACAATTTTTTCTGCACTTTTCTCATATTTTTTTGAAACCTACATATTTTTATGTGATTTCCACCAAATCTGCAGCACTGATGCGTGTGGTGGTGTTTGTTTTATATGTGAAGGAATGTTTAAATAAAACAAATAAAGCCTTCAAGAATCATCCTTTCATTATAACTAATGCTTGCATGTTAAAAACAGTAACTTTCTTGAATGAATCGCGTTAATTATCATGTTTTGATTGTATCAGATTGACTTGATCAGGCCTGGATTATATCAGATGTTGCACCGTGTTAGCGCCCCCTGCTGTTTACATCTGTAATAACACCGCATCCGTATGGCACATGTTTAAAACACGCTGACGGCGTTCAACTGATCTCTACACCGCTGCTGCTCACCGGCGGTTCAGGAAAACAAAGATCTCGTGCAAAGCGTCATAAAAAATGTCGCTGAAATGAAATCTTCCGCCTGCCGCACAGTGACCGGTAAGTCTCCGTTCCCCGCTGTTTCACACCGCGATTTCTCATTTTTAAAGCCGTCTTTGTGCGCTGCCGCCTCCGCCGTTCCACAACAGCGAGAGGCGCGTTTGTCACCAAGATGGTGAGTCCGGTGCAGGGCATATCTCTCTGTTGTGTCTGCTCTCTGCTGCACGCCTTTAAGGTGGGAGGTCCCTGTTCTGCAAATGTTCCATGACGTGCAGACGGGGGGTTTGCAAGGGGTTCTCACGTCCGTGCATTTCCCCCCCTTCAGCAGGCTATCCCCAGCCTGAGACCCGCACATGACAGCTGATCCCCCGAACAACAACAACAACAACAACAACAACAACATGATGTGCGGATGCATATTGATCATATCATGACACAGTGTCAGAAAGTTATGTTGTCTAAATGACTGATTTTTTAGGAAATTAGCATTTAAGACAAGCAGAACAAGTATTTGAGTTTTGTTGTAGAGCTGCAGCGAGTGCTTTTCATTATCTGATCATTTTTAATTATTAATTAATTAATAATTTGAGCATTTAATTGTCAAAAATAGCAAAGGTCGCATCACAGTTTACAAAATCCAAAGCTGACATGTTTAAATGATGTACTTCTTTTGTGTGACAGTCACAAAGGCAGAAAAATCTGAATAGTAAAACAAACAAACAAAAACATAATTTCTCTGAGCTTTGAGTTTTTTTTTTACTGATGATTAAACCAAACCCTAAAATAAAGGTTAAAGACAGATAATAATTTATAGTTAAGAAGCTGGAATCTTTTTGTTTTTTTCAATTTGCTTTTTAAAAAAAGACATGAATGACGATTCAGTTATTAAATAGTTTATGATTGATTTTTTTTCTCCATTGACTAAGTGATTTTCTGACTAATCCATTCAGCTATAATCTGATTTAATACATGTAGGAGTTTTTGAGCACTGTATTGAAAATTAATTTCTCATTGGATTACAGGTAGGCCTACATTTATCATATTGTGCTACATGCAAAAGGGAAAAATACTGCCTATTGCTTATGCCTGAATGAAAGCAGCATTTAATATGACGGTATGATTGATTTCATATTGGTTTACGGTGGAGTTTGCTCCATTTTTATGTTTATTCCCTGTAGCACGGTGCGATCACGGATTGATGCACTGTTCATTCTCTCCACTCATTTTTGCTGTCTTGGTGCAGTAATCTTTGGTGGTAATTATATATGTAGACAGGAACTGGAAAACTGCTACAGACGTTGGCGCGGTTGCCATGGAAACACACAATCATGTCAGATTATTTTCAGGTACTGCTGCGATAATGGCATAAGTATGCCTGGTTTAAGGGGCTGATATAAGGCGACGGATAAATGAGACGATGGTGTGAAAGATCAAAAAGTGGATTGGGTGAAGTTTTTTTTTTGAATGATGCAGAGAGTGAGGGGCAAAGACTTGAAGGGGCGGGGGTCCTTTTACACATTGTGGTTGTCAGTGTTTGCATCAGCTGTTCGTTCATCCTACAGTGTTCAGTGCCTCCTGTAAGGGATATCTCAGTCAGCCGCATGACAGCTACTATAGCCAGCAGAGAGGAAAACCTCATTCCTTCCATTCATAAACATTCCCTGTGTGTGTGTGAATGTGTGTGTGTGTGTGTG
>JAQFJB010000007.1:7576820-7587707 GCA_029874875.1 Naso minor
TTTCCTAATGGAATACTATATGATCAAATGTTGTTATCTCATAATACCACTTAACAATGACATAAAAAATTCTAAGTCATACAGTTTGTTAATGTGGTGGTTCTTTATCGGCTAAAGGTTAACATTTGCTATTTTCTTAAGTAAACAGTCTTTAGATTCGTATTATAAAAACTAGATGATAACCTAGAAAATTTTAAGATGATTCAGCAGCAGCAGCTTGCAGAGTGAGTCAAGGGTCAAAAACTATTGATTTGCTCCCTGGTAACAAGATATTTCTGTATGATATAAATGAAAATCTGAGTGATTCATTGATGCTGCTGCCCATCAGAGTTGTTAGGATGTCATTCTCTCTGCCTTTAGTGCTGATTTACCTTTCCTTCTTTCTTACATCGAGCTTGTTTTGACAGCCCTTAACATCCTTGTTGCTGCCCTGAAGTACCGGAGGTAAACATTTCTCTTCCAGAAGGAGGCTAGCGCTAACCAATAAGAAATGGAGCACCTTAAAGAGAGAAAACAGGACAGAGAGCAATGGGTGCACCATTAAGAAATAGCCCCTAAACTACATCTGACAATAGGCGAGATTGCACTTGAACCCAATTCATTGAGGTAAAGTGGCCATTTCAGAAGGTGTGGTGGGGAATTGGTCTTTCTGGGCTGTGACAGAGGAACACAGACAGTGTGATAGATATATGTACCCACTATAGTTGTGGCTTAGAAAGTCATAGGGGTGAAACACACCAACACCCAAATGGACATATATGCACATTCACAAAGAAAACTAATAGAAGTATGCAGACTCTCTTTTTATTCTTCTTTCTTTCTTTTGCCATGTCAATAGTCATACTCACTGTAAACAGCTGTAAGTGTTACAAGCATTGAGTAAATTTTATTTATTTATTAAACTTTATGCCTTCTTTTTATATAAAGCATATAGGCTACCTGCAGATGACTAAAGATGGGAGTTATTAGCTTCAACTCGAATGATAGCACAGCTTGAAGCCATATCTATTCCAATATCTTCTTTTTTTAAAAAGATACAGTACCACAGAATTAAAATATTTTGTGTATTTTTTTCTGAGGATAGGTCTTGGCTCCAAAACAACAGCAAAACTCTCACTTTATTCATCCAGACATTTTTAAAGAAACCAGCTCAGAGTGAGGATGTTTAAAGCCTGGCCATAGGTAGAGAAGCACATTATAGGTCCTCAGTTTTTTAATACGGGGAAATGAGTTCAAACAAAACTGACGGCTCACTGACAGTGACTTTCCCAGAAAAGATTCTTGAGGCTGAGACACTTCCTGTTCAAATCCCTGGACCTGCATGAAAACTCTGGGTGGGAAAACAGAAGAAATTCTCTTCCATCCCTAAAGTTGATCTGAGTATTTTGCATCTCTGCAGTTCCCGTTGACCACCACACTGAAATCATACTGGACAGCAGCTAAACTGGGTGAGGCAAAGCAGGTTACAGCTGCATGAAATCTCGGTTCTCCCTGGTGATCGTGTTGCTCCTTTTATTTAAAAGTTTGGGCAATATTTACTACACGTCTCAGTCAGGCAAGCTGTAAATCTTGCTCTTATTTCTAGAGTAACTCTCACTACTTACAGATTCCATAATTGGTGGGTTCAACTAAACATGTTATTTACATGCATTTTAAAATTGTGTTGCCAGGTTTCGAACCAAAGCATGTGAGTGAAGAGGAGTGCTGAGAGTTTCCACTCCTTGCTCACACCGCCGTTCGTTCCCTTTGCTCCGCTGAGAGAAGTCGCTCCAGACCGCTCCCTTCAATATCTCTCTGCGATCAACTGAGATTTGACCCACTCTACTCAAATCACTCACCGCCCGAATGGCAGATTCGTATGATTACTTTTCACACTACTGTGAACGACGTATTTTATTTAAAAAACGTTTTCCAAAAACCAAAATGGTTATTGTTGTACTAACAAATACGCAAACACACAAATAACTTTACATTTTATATCTGCATCCTGTCATTATAACCCATGTGAGCAGCGTCTCTTTATACTTGCAACTGCTTGGTTTGAAAGGAGGCATGTGTCTAATGCCAGCATGTTATAAAGTTTTTTCTCATATTGTCTCGGCAGACCAACGTTTGACCCTTTGGTCTGGACTTGGTTTTTAGGGAGATTTACCACCTGTGATGTTCGGCTGGTTTGGCCTCCTGTGTTCTGAGAATCTTTTTCTATCTCTTCCATCTATTCCACATCATATATACCTGCATATAGTATGGTTTTTGGTCCATATCGCTCAGCCCTAGATTAAGACAAATCCACACATACTGAATCAATGACATCTCTGCAGGTGTTGGCTCTACTGAACTGAAACACACACAGCAGCAGAGTGATATCAAGTGACGGGTTGTTGCAGTAAACGTTCAGCTTAGGACAGCTGGACAACTTTCTCCCATCTTCAACAATTCCTTCTTCCCAGGCCACACACATGGAGAACTCCCAGCATCGCCCAGGGGCCGTTTTTTATCCAACAATCTCTCAGCAACAACATCATCAACCAGAGCACTGGCGAGGTCGAGGCAGAGTCTCAGATCCAACACCACAGGACACAAGAGTGATTACTTCACTTCAGCTCTCAGGGTGAGTAGATTAAATTCAGCCTCAGGAGAAACATAAATGCATCAGAAACCCTGATCTCCACAAGCCCCTCCCACCGTTTAACCTTGATACACAGACAAGCTAAAGTCATTCTGGCCAATATCCTGAAAAGAAAATCCCCCCAAAACCATTGCAACATCTGGTGTTTATTGACCCACACGTCCCTCCGCCCTGCTGCACACTCTGGCTCGTTCGGCCGTAGCTGAGGCCGTGGTGGCAGCGGTGCTGTATGACGTGACTTGTGGGTGGGGTGGAGGAGAAAGCCTGTTATTCGGGAGAAGGGTGGGACGGGGCCATGAGAGGCTCTTCGCGTACACAGTGAAACCACAGCCACGCCACCGCCGGTTTACTCTCACGACGCTTCAGGCAGCAGACGCGAGGAAACCACCGAAAAAACAAGAATGAGAGAAACAGAATGTCTTCACGATGAACTTTGTAGCAGAAGCGATGGTTGTTTGCACCAAAATTAGGCCAAAGCAAAACTCACCACGCTTGGATTGAAACCTTCTGGAGCAACAAAGAAGCTTCTAAGGGGCCTTATAGTCATGAAACCTGCTTATGAAGTCAGTCTGATTGTACGGAAGTAAAGAAGCAGCAAAATTAGAGTCAGAGGGGCGTGGGACGGGGAGTTGACTGGCAGAAACCATGAAACTGTCACACAGAAACAGATATATATTAAGCTTCTCAGCCTTCCTGCGATAACAGAAACCCTATGGAAGCAAATTAACCTCCTGCTGTGCTCAGCTTAATGACTCAGAGCTCACATGAGAAGAATTTCCTGTAAAGGGCACAGAAACACCACTGATAATTGATCAAATGAATAAATAATAAAGGTGTGTAAATCCTATGGTAGAAAATACTGCTGTTTATTACATAAAGATGTGTAGAAAGTAAACAGTGTCAGCACGTATGTAAACTGGCGAGGAAATTCTTTCCAAATCCCTGATTTGTTCCTGCGGCTTGCAGAGCTCAGATAAAACAACAGTGTGGAGAAAAGAAGCCTCGACCCTGAGCTGCGCTTTCACAGACACGAGCAGACGACAGGGGATTCTTGGGATTCGTCATCGCTGGAGTGAGTTTAAAACTAACAAAACAAAAACGTAAAGATGAAAAATGTTCCTTTGGGCTATGTGTTAAAAAAAAAAAAAAAGGTGTGATGACGCATCTGACTCACCACAAATACCAGTTTTCCCACGTTGGTCCAGGGGAAGTCGTACAACAGCTGCCTCACAGAGCCGACATTCTGCAACAGCAACACATGAAGTCAATGATTACATTATACATGATTATACTACATTATATATGTATTCTGTAAATATTCATGCATTTGGATAAATATGTATAATTATTTTTGATAGGGTTATAGTTTCAGCTTTATATTCATGTTGTGATAAGAATAAATATATGAAGGATTATTTTTGATAAAGATGAATCTATCTGTAATGAACTGTATAAATGTTTGCTTAATGTGAATAGATAAGAGTTAATATTCTGATCAAGATAAGTATTTTTGAACTAAATGGTAATTAACATATTGGACAAGTTTAAGACCATTAATTATTGTGTAGGCTGCAACTGTATGATCATTTTGCTTTCTTTTTTAATTTTTTCGTGCTCGAAATGAACAAATCAACAATTACGGGTGCAACACTGCTGCAAAACTCGTCCAAAAATCACCGTCTTTAGAAATAACATAAGTCAAAACATTTTTTTCTATTGTTCTTAGAAACTATTCAATTGTAACGAATCAAGCAACAAAAGCAATAAAGTTACTTTCACTTTTCATTTGTTAACACAACCAATCGATTCTTTAGAAGACATTATTTAAAAAATTATTATTATTATTTTTTTTTAAATGAGGACCAAAAAAACCCCAGTTTTATTGACTTAAGTAAGACTTTTCAGACTCAATACAGAAGACAAATATTATTTGATAAGCTGGAAGATGTTTGCAGTGCTCTTATTTTCAGAAATTAGGATCCTGGAGCAGGAAACAAACTGCAGAGTATTAAAATTCTGACAAAAAGCCTAAAATTATAAGAAACACAGAATACCTGAAATATTTGAATACCACGTAAAGTCAGTCCCAAAGTCAGAGATGCTTCTACTTCCTTCTTGTCCTGTTGAAAGAGTCAAGATCAAATATTTTTCAGGGAAAGATAAAGAGAAATCTGATACAGCAGATTAACCTGAAATCCAAAGTGCAATCAAGATATGAAATGCTCCTTTATCTAAATACAACACGAGCAGAGCAGCAGAATGGTGTCTTCATGTAAAGCTTCAACGTCTCTGACTGAACTCGTGTCACGTCTCTCACCTTGTAGAGTCTGTAGTAGTGGACAGTGACGTCATCGAGCTGGGCACACTCCTTAATGTATTTGAGGTGCGCCTCTGAGGCCGTGAGAGCAAACTGGTCTTTGTGCATGTTAGGGATATGCCTCAGGATGTACTCACGGCCGCGCTTGGCTATCACCTGAGGCGGGAGAGAAAGAGGGAAACGTCAGGCTTGGCTACAGTGACGCTGTGCAGACTCATTACAACAGATTGGTACGACAGGATGCCAAAGAGGGTAATGAAGCTCCCTGCCACAGGGCGAACAGGAGGCAACTGCAGATTGAGGCACGAGGCGGAAACACACTCTTCTCGTATGTGGCTTCTGATGGTTTTGTCAGTAAGCTTTCTAAGTACCTAAATTTGTGGGAGGATTTGGCGCAGGGTAGCGCTTATCATCAAACAATTTCCTGTCACTGCTGGTTTCAAGTGGCGATAAGCAGGCAGGAGGCTAATTACAGGAAGTGAAGGGTAATCAGACGGGCGTGGCTGTCAGAGTAGGAGAGGTAGAGGATGGTGGTGGTGGTGGGAGGATGCCAGTGTGGCCTGAACAGCCGTGTCAGCTGGAACGTTTCTCGTGCTTAAAAAGAACAACAGAGTGTGTGCCACTTCCAGGGACAAAAATAAACTGAAGTGTCCCACTTCTCATTATCCCACATGTTCAGAAGTGGTGCTGCTGCTAAGTGTCTGATCAGGGTGATTAATGGAAGGTGGCCACAGATACACAACCTGCATCCACAGGTCAGGACACTGTGCACACCTTTACTGTACTTTTCAGCTCCTCAGTTAGTGATACAGCAATTTACTTTTGATCTTTTTCAGCTGAGACCTCTTTAAGTCACTGATGTTTTTTGGACATTCACTGTGACTCACTGGAATATCAGACAGACTTACCGCAGGAGGATTAAACAGTCTAATACAGTGATGTGTTAACAGCATTAGTCACATTTAACATGACTTTTAAGCCCAGCTTTGCACAAGAAAGAAATAATAGTATAGTATATAGCAGTCATCAGGTGGCGTCCTGATACCTATTGGCTGAGTTGCATACAACGTAATCAGGGATTGAGGAGAGAAGCAGAGCAGCTCCAATCAGGAGCAAAAACAAACATCATAGCCTTTAGATTTTCCAGTGAAATCCATTGTGAGTCCCTCAGATAGAGATCAGTCCACACGCTGTCATAGGCAACCAAGAAAGTCTTGGGAGATTTAATCTTTTAAAGCTGCAGTGGGTAACCTCTGCTAATGAGCCAGCAAGCTAAAGTTAGCTGTAGCACGAGACTCGTTGGGAAACAGCTTCATTGCCGCTGTTTGTGCCAGCTTGCGATTTATTTCGTTTGTTGTTGTACAATCAACCTGCTCACATATTGGCATAAAATACGATGAATCCATGTTAAAGGCTTCACTTTCTTACATTAATTACTTTTCAGTTAGCCTGGTGATAACCATCCTGATTACATTAGCTCCACATTTCTGTCTTGCTTTACGAAGCAGTCTGGACTTCCAGCTGGTGAAAACAATTTCAAAAAAGTCAACAGATGTACGGCAAATCAGGACTGTGATGTAGCTGTCAGCGTTACCAGCTAATCATGGACTGAGCTGTTTGCTAAACAGTGATGGAATCTCCCAAAGGAACAAGTGTTTTTGCAGAAATAGACTCAATCACAAGAGTTAAACACTGAAATCATTATCAGCAGCTGGAAGTACAGACTGATACGAAGAGCAAGACGGAAATGACAAGCTCACGTGATCAGAATGGTTTTAATTAGGCTACTTTTCAGTAATCAAATATAATGAACAAGTGCATTCAAAACAAGGCCCGATGGAAAATATGTCAGTTTTTGTAGTGATAGTCAAATGAAATGTGATCAGGTGCACAACAGGAAAGAGTGATGTAGTTGTTTCAAAGCCTCAAGTCTGGCTTTATGGCTGTCATTATCTTGGTGTGTCTGGAGCCAGAGGAGAGCTTTTGTTGGGTGAGAAAGTGAAGCTGAGGAGGATCTGCACTGATATTAATGACTGTTTGTTGCCTGGCAGACAGCTGGAGGCTGCTGCCACCCGAAGCAGTCACGCCCTTAACTTTGCACAAGTTTAAGCCTTAATGTAACAAAAATTAGTTTTATCTAAAAACAAAAATCTACCGCACACAGTTGTCATGAGCAGGGAAATGAGCCGTAGAGACAAAAGCTGTAAACATATTTTTGCTGGAAAGGTGGGTATTTTAACACAAGCCTCTGTGAGGAGGATGAAGAGGAGCGGGATGAGTGTTAATTATTTCAAATGGTCTCTTTCTCTCTGATAAATCTGACATGTGAGGTCTGAGCCCACACATGGTCCCTGTTGGACAAACTCACCCACGGGGGGAAGTAGGCTTCAGGTTCAAAGTACTTCCCAAAGTGCTTGTTGCGTTTGAAGTTGCCGAGGTCGGCCTGCAGGGCGAAGGCTGCCAGGAGGAAGTACGCCTCTTCCCTTTGGATACACTGTGAGAGCAGCACCTGTTTCCTCAGGTGCCAGTAGTAGTAGTACCTGGCTGCCCGGTCACTGCAGGGCAAACAAAAAATCATTTCAAATTACAGGTTAATTGGTGTTAAACTGAGTGATGTTGGGAGGGCGGTTTGAGCAGGTATTATATTTTGCTCTGTAGCAGAAGGCTCTGTGCAGTCAGCGGGGGGTTTTACTTGCCTGATCAATCTCCCGTTCTCAACGTAATACTGGGCTCTGAAGTGAATGATCATTGGAGGCCCGAACTGGTCGATGCCCTGGAAAACAAACACGTGCAAAAGGTTGTTTATTTTCTAAAACAGGTTGGCTCACTTTTATATCAGACTCCACACGTCAAAGCAAATATTTAGAGGTTTGAAAGTGGGGCAAAAGAGCAGCTAAATCAATAACAGCTACATTACATTATTTGTTTTTTTCTGATGCTGTTGAAGGTTTGTTTACACAAGTAATGTGTATTTAAACAAAGTAGGAAAAAACAAGCCAATCATTTCAGTTATGAGATATACGTTTGCGTGCTTCCTTGTTGAGAGATGTGTTGGATGTGAACTCTCAGCACCGAGCTAATGATCCTAGCTCAGCATAAAGAATGCAGACGCATTGAAACAGCTGGACTGAGAGCTCAAAATTAGCTTGAAAACTTTTAAAAGGTGCCTTTCAACACCTCTGAATCTGACTAGTTATCAGACCTTTAAAAACAACAATTTGTGGTTTTGGGAGGAGTTCCACTTTGTAACTATTTAACTGTGACTTGCTGCAGTGTTGTCAACACAGTGAGGTTTCCAGGTGTGGTAAACATCACACTTGTACAGAACCCTTATGAATGAGCATATTGCAAAAATGCTGAACTGTTCCTCTGCCGATTCTGCATCTGCATCTTTACTGAATTACTGATTAAAAAAACAAAACAAAACAGAAAAAACAATGTGGTATACACCACTCTTTCTTTGTTGCCTGCAAGTGTCACATCATTGAGGTGCAATTAAAGGCAATTTGTACAATTTCATACGTGATTTCGCTAAAGCTCTTGATTATAAAATAGATCTGGCAAGTAGACAAGAATAGTTGATTTGGCAGAGTATTATTTTAATCATATTTAATCGCACTGTACTCTGAACTGGTGGAGAGAGACAGAGGGACAGAGATTGCTTATACTGATGATAAAGAGGGAGTATTAACTAAAGTGTAGACTTGATACAGAAACTTTCTATGTCAACTTTTATTCTATAACTTTTTGGTTTATCATTTATGTGTCTGAACTACTGCAAATGGTTGTGAGTTCCTGGGTTTATATGGTCAAAAGCTTTTGAGGAGGCAGTTTATGTTTTCCAGTTCCGATGGACAGAGCAGCATATTTACCTGACGCTGAAGTTTATTTGGATAAATGTTGTAAATCCTCGTTTTATTGGATCCAATAAAGCCAGTTTTGTGACTCAAGCTGGTAACATCATGTGGACTTTAAGAAATGAGTCATGCTTGCAGGTTGTGTAGCTATAAATTGAGATTTAATGTCCTCGACTCACTGCAAAACTTTTGATTTAAAGTCGCAATAATCCAGCACATAAATTCTTACCTTGCTGGCTTCTCTCTTCCATTCTTTGGGGCAGTATTTGGAAAGCTTCTGATCCAGCTCCATATAGATGTGTTCATTATCTGTCAGTGGAGAGGAACAGATTTAGTTCAGACACTCATTCCCTGTGTCACCAGTGTGTGTGTGTGTGTTCATATGGATGTGTAGGTGCCTTCATGTTTGTGTATGCAGTTTAAATCCCTCCTGAATGTGCTGCGTTCAAAGATGCCTCAGAGGCATCACATCACACAGCCTCTGCTCTTCCCTTTGTACTCTGAGCCTCTGGTGTTCCTCCTCATTTTTTCACCTCAGTCTGTCATGACTTAATCTGCTCCTGAAGTGACGCCTTTCATGAGTTTCAGGCCTCCTGAACTGAAAACTCTGAAGCCTTTTTAACACACAGGCCGCGCAATACTGCAGCAATGAAGTCCCTTCTTTACACCACCTTTGTTTTGTTTTTTTAACAATGAACCAACGCGACATTCAATTCCACAGCTCTGGCGTCTAGTGTTACATGTAACATATGTGTTGTCGGACAGCACTTTCTGAATAATAACAATGGCATAATGTGGTAATAGTTACTCATTATCTCTGTTAGATGGATACCAAACAATATCCCTACTTCTTTGATTAATCAGCAGGCACGGAGAACTATTTGTTGTTGTACATTACCAAAAAGTAAGCAGACCAGGGGTGATATACAATTATTTTTAAGATTCAAGGGAAGTTCATTTTTCTGGTCTATGTTGTGTTAGTAGGATATTATGTTAGTTAACGTAGAATTTACCTTCATAATATCAGACACAGAAACAGATTTACCATGCTCAGAACAGTGTGAGCTTAACTGTCACAGAAGAAGGCATTTAAAAAAGTGAAAAGTCCTTTCATGTACTATCAGTGGCATTGGGTTTGGGCCAAACCATCGACCACTGTGCCCTGACCATTGTCACATTTAAAAGGCGCCTCTCCCCTTCCTGCCTCGCTCTCCCTCACACAGTCTGACTCACACTGCAGCTGCACTTTACTTGAGTTGTGAGCATGTAAACAACAACAACAGAACTCTTCATGGACCATTTTTACAAGTTAAGACGGGCAGGAGAAGCATTCAATGGGGAAAAAAAACTGACTAGGTAATGTTAGTTGGTAAGATGAGTCTGTCAAAGTTATAAAACTCAGTGCTGTCACGGAAGTTTACTCTCTGTTTCGGCATCTCTACCCTCATCTCTCATACACATACTGCAAAGGACACACACACAAGCTGAGCTAACAGCCATAAATATTAATCTAGTAAACATCATGTGACAGAATCCTAATCCTCCGATGCATTTATTTCAGTACTGACACAATTAACACAGTGACAATGTCAAGTTTTCAGCCCACTAACGTAGCTGACTCAACTTTGGGTGTTTGCGTTGAGAGCGTGGCAGTTCTCTCCCCTCACACGATGGCATAAGATAATCCTTCATTAGTTCCACAACAGTAAAATTACAGTGTAACAAAAGCAGAAAGTGGGTGTCAGAAAAGAAGCGGCTCCCTCGTAAGGACAGATCAATAGATAATAAGCAACCACAGAATGAGCAGTCGCAACAATGACAACGATTGTCATCATCCATCGTGATGTTTCATGGTGGACATCGTCAGGTGCCAGTTTGGTACACATCTGCCCAACCCTCCTGGACATACGCTTTGTTTTCCATCTGAGGTAAACCCCCTAAACAGTGAGCAAACAAAGACGTCCTGGAACCCGTGTCTGGTGTGGCAGCTAAGCTGTGGATGATCTGGTCAGGGTGACAGTGGGCGACACAGGGAGTGGGTGGCCTCTGTTTGCCTTGGGGATTTCACGCTGTTCAGACAAGCA
>JAQFJB010000007.1:7614269-7629625 GCA_029874875.1 Naso minor
GTTTTACTCTCTGACTCGCCTCTGCCAACAACAGAGTGTCTGCAAGCGACACCATCAGTCAGCTCGAGCTCGAGCTGAGACGGACCACTTTACTCCACTGCAACTTTTCCTGCAACCATTTTGTTTCTGTTCAAACTGGACTTAAAGAGAGAGCAACAACAAACAAAATAAAATGCAAGCCGGAGCGAAAAACAGGGAGGGAATGCTGCAGTGGAGTTGCTTCCCAACGAGTCTCATGCTACAGTTAATGTTAGCTTGTTAGCTCCAAAGTTGATCTGAGGCACATGCAATTGCGGTCAAGGGTGAAAAGAACAGACTGTGCTTTTTCTGCTGACAGTATTCTACAATCATCAGATCAGATCCGACTCTTCCAGCTCCGGTGTGAATCTATCTCTGTCTATCTCCCTCTGCTTCCATCTGTGCTGTCACTTTCCAAGTTAGACAATCCATCAAAACTGACATAATGCCCAATATTGATGGAAAAGCTTAAATCCCGTCATCTTGCTTGTGAATTTAAACTTGCTTTTGCCAAGCAGGAGCACATGGTCAGGGCTTGGCTACAATGACAACAAATGTCAAGTGTATTTTAGGGCACAAACTCCTTGAGCGACCATCCTTTTATCATCTGTGCTGAGGCTAAATCAGAGTCCTTGATTGTATCCTGTAAAGTCGAAGTTTTAGTATAACAACACGATCTATGCTTCGGAACAAAACAGGATAAAACAGAAGACATGTCGTTCTGGTTAATAAACAAGGGGCTACGCATAGAATAGCCCACTGTGTTGTGTCGCACAAGGAAAAGGAAAGGGGCAAAAGTAAATATTTACCCTCACTGGAAAAGTGTTTGGGTTTCGGGCACTTTGTCCAAAGTCCAGAAACTAAAAACTGTCCCTATAGGCTCTTCAGTTCACTTGATTCTGTCTGCCAGCAAGCGCAAACATAAATCCCATTTCAGTCGCCCGACCCCACAGGTGTTGTTTGACCTTGGATTCCTACATGCGTATCATTTTTGTTGCTAGAACGAAGAAAGATATGATGGCCCAAGTGTCTGCACGGAGGATTATAAATCCTGTTGACGCACATCATCAAGGCTGGGAAAGCTTTCCCACCTAACCCTGTCAGAAATACTACACACACCGATATAGACGAACTTACTGTCCCCCCACGCATTTGACTCCCTGCTTGTTGTGTCTCCACAGGCAGAGATAGCGCCAGTGGCAGCCATGGGAAGGAACTGAGGAGGATGCTGGATTAAATTTACTGAGACGGGGTTGTCGGGAGGGTGTGTGAAGTTTCGGATTAGACAATGAATCAGCACAATTGTTGATAACAGACAACTCTTAAGTCCTAATGTTAATACTCCCACGCTATATTTATATAACAGCTCAACTTGTCATGTTTATGTGACACCTAAGTGGAAATATTTGTGCTTTAAATCCTCCCACTCTGTGCTATTCTTAGAGATGCTGGATTTAAGACTCCATATCACATGAAGCCTTTATTATTTTCATATGGCTTGTATACAGAAGTGTCAGCACTTTTAAAGCTAAGCCTGTTTCTGTTGCTAACTGTGCCTGTCAAGCTTTTTGTTCTCCCATGGCACATAGTCATTGTAGTTTTTAAAACAATATCTGATTTACTCTCAGAAATTCTTACTGGTGTTTGGTCCAGAACCTTTTACTGATATAGACTTTAACAGACTGTTTAGCTAACATCTATTGATTTTGTTGGCTGAAATAGCCTTTTTTTGTTAGTTAGCTAGCTAATTAAGCCAAAATTGGTTTACTGAGTTCAAAATGCTGTCTCTGGACACCTTGTTATTATTCCTGGTGACTGTCTTTAGATTAAAAATAAATGCATTTGACTTCCTCATTTGTGATATTGTGCGATTCATGCGAATAAGTCCAAGTTAAAGACGCATGTCTTAAGAAAAAAAACAAGCGTTAGCATGTAGCCTAGATGATATGAAAGAAAAATCCAGTTTTGTTCTTGTATTGAGGTGTAGAGCAGATGAGTTCTGCTTTTATAAGAAGTCTATGAGAAGGAAGAAGAATGATTTGGTTATTTATAGCCTAAAAATGTCATGCAACTTAGCTCATATTTTCAAGCAGCACTTACAGTATTTTAAACTAATCAAGGGAAGGCTTTGGGAATGAAGGCTAACCACAGTGTTATGTTTTGCAAACCTAATGGGTTACATTGGCTGCAGCAGTTGCCGGAGTGTAAACTTTCTCAGATCCAATAATTAGCTGGAAAGAACAGCTAACGTTAGCATATGCTCTCTGACTTGCTAGGTGAATAACTACCTCTGCTGCAAGACCCACCACAGCTCTGCCCACTTCAGTACTACTCAGATTTAATATTTGTCTTGTTATGATGTTAACTGGTGCTACAAATTAGAGAAGCCCAGGAGGAGAAGCCTCATAAACTGGCACAGCAGCAAGCTAACACCTGTGTGGGTCGATAGCTAACCGGTTAGTTAGATTCACTGTGAGCAGACTTGAGGTCTTTTTGCTTGGAGTGCTGGTGCTGTTGGTATGACAGTCTTTGCTGCCTTTATACAAATGGCTATCACATTAATAATTACCCCTCCTAACAGCCTTGTCTAACTCAGAAAACATGCCTTACAGCCCAGCTACCTGTCTTCATTATCATAATCCCGACAAATATTCAAGATTTTATCACCAATGTACAAATTTTGTCTAATCTCCGCAGCATTCTTTAAATTAGGCTATTAAAGGCAAATAAAAGTAAACCTCTCCTTCCCTAATGGCACAAAAACATAGTGTGCTCTATCAAGACATTGATTTGACACTGTGGAGACATGAGCTGACATCAGGCTCTTCATGTTGAGTTAGGGGACCATCCTGCTCTGCCTGCGCTGAGCATCATGTGCTCATACAAAGGCTCAATGTTTACATCTTGTGCATTGCTCTAAATGCGTCCCACACTATCAAGAAGCTAAAAATAGCAGCCAGGATGAAACGTTTCAAGGCCCTCAGGGATGTGCGAGACAGGCACATTGGTCCTGCTGTGTACTCACTGTTAAAGGTTTGAAGGTTTGTACTATTTTTTCCCTGAAACAGCAAAAATGTAAGGAAGGCTGTGCAGGACATAAAAAAAGAACACAACACGACAAAACTTTTACCAAAGAGATTGAACGAGTACAACCAAACAGCAAAACATCTGGTTTGGTCTCCATTCTTAAGCCTCAATTAAAAACTAAATGCATTCTCTGGTAAAATTAATACATTTATTAAGAGCTGCATCATATTTTGGTTCGTCAGTTTCAGATAGTGAATGGCTTATGCTGCAATGGAATGGAGACACCCTTCCATGAATATATTTGCACTTTTCCTACTATTTTACTGGCAATGTTATCTGGAGAAACTGGCACTGAGTGAAAATATGAGTAGGGCTTGTTGTCCTGCACATACCCACAGGACTGTAACAGACAGCCAGACTCCTCCAGCACACTCCTGCTGACTCTTGAGCTGCGCTGAGTACAGTAAACACTCAGTGAGGTAAGAGGTAAAGACGTGATGGTTTGTTACAGTCAGTAATTGTAGGGAGACCTGACACCGACAGACTGCAGGGTCATATCAGACATCAGGGGCTAAGGGTTAATGTTTACATTGGGTCCCCCTGCTGCCCGTCAGTTACATCACTGTCTGATTACATCATCTCCCACTGGGACTGGTGAGACATCCCATCGTCTCCTGATGATTGGCCGAAACCACAACCCAATGCTGTTAGCTAAACTGTGAGCTATTGTAAAAAGACAAAGACCTCATCCTTAGTTGCCATCTTCCTCTCTCTCTATCTTATTTTAATTACAGAAACAAATAGTTTCCATTATTGTCGCAACGGCTAACACACATTATCAGGCCGAACAGTGACCAGGGGGATTTTTGTGGGAACATAATGTAGCATAAACAGGCACTTTGTATGCAATGAGTCAGAATGAGGCTCATATATGACACAATCCGCTCTTTATGGCGGCAAAACGCTGCACTTGCTAATTGCGAGATTGCAGAATTAAGTTATTCTGCTTCGAGCAGTTCAACAGCCTCGTCTGTTTGAGCAGACGGAGGAGTATTTCAGGGTTGCATTCATTGATATTTTCAACTTCTTCTAATGCATAACTTTTTATTTTCTTCCACAATAACTCCTTGTTCATCAGCTTGACATTTTTTGAGCAGGAGCCTTTAAATAAAACCATTCATCATCCTGTTTTGATAGTTTAATTTGTGCTGTACTGTTCAGTGTGGTCAGGTAATTATGTTCACATGCGATAAATGTCAAACACTGAAATGACCAGAATCAGGAAATCATTGTCTAAAATGATTTATTGTCAGCTTTCAGAAGCTTTTGTTGCCTGCTGGAGAAGCAACATGAGGGAACACAGGAGAGGGAACAGCACTCTTCTCTTTGTTCCAGATGGACTGTGCTTCTGTGTGGGATTATGTTGCTGTTAGTAATTTCACCTGTCATTACCCTCACAAATAGAAATCCCTTTTTCATTTGCATTTCCATCCCCCGGTACAAAAAGACCAGAGCTAATGATTGGAAAAAATTGGCTTTTCATTCAGTTACTGGTAGAGACTCAAACACACTGCAGGTCAGCAGTCTGAGGAGTTCGTGATGTGCCTGTTTTGGCTTGTGGTTTTATCATCGGTTTGGATTGTTATTTTCTGCCTTTGTGCTTTGTAAAACACTTTTTGATGTTTGTTTAAAGCGCCTCTGACATTGATCCGGCTTTGACTGGACTTCATTTTCCATGCCATTGCATGAGCTCTTCCCCTCTTTTTACCCTGTTTACTCAATTTTCCAAAAGGCCTGTTTGAAATAAAGTCAATATCACGTCACATCTGAAGACTTTTGAAATTGATCGACTTGATTGTGCCTCATACAAATGAGCAACAGGCCTCAGAAGACGTTCATGACAACAGAGCACGACAAACACAGTCATGAGTGGAAGTTTCCTGGCTGCTCGTCAGACGCGATGAGCAAAGTGAAGAATTATGATTCTGCGAGTCAATGAAATGAGCGTTGTGTGACTCATGCTGTGCTCTGCGCCTCTCAGCAGAGCCAGCAGGAGGCTCGCCCCGCACAGCAGCTGCTATGTCTAAACAACATCCATAACACGCTGGAGATCAACAACAAACTGCTTGTGTTTTTAAATCTATCAGGAGAATTCTGTCATCCAGCAGATTCTCTCCAACCTTCACAGGGTAGGAAACAGTATTGCAGTCCTCTTTATAAAACTATTTACATATTCATATGACAAACAGTTTGAAAATAAAAATGTCAAACAGCAACCTTTTGATTTCTAAAACCTGCAAGTTAAAGCTGAGGTAGGCAGTTTATTTTGTGTGTCATCGGGCTAAAATCCCATAATAAGCTTTAAGGCTGTCAATTCTTTAACTAAATTTCTCCTTCAGAGCTGCATTTTCTTTTTTTGGTGTCATTGAGACAACAGAAACAAAAAGGAAAAACACCACTGACATATTATCATCTTATAACTTCAGTATCCAGCAGACAAAAAGCAAAATTATAGAATTTCTTTGAAAATGTGTTTCTGGCCCCTTCATGAAGTGTAAGTCCAACATTCACATGCCTTTTACCTCTGTTTTGGTCTCCACCAACTCTTGGAAGAAATTTTTGCCTCTTACGCTGTGGTCTGGTGTTAGACAGGTAACATCTTGTTTTGTTAATTAAAGGTCCCATTCGTAAGATTCCAAGCTCATGAAATATTGATGCTTTGGGTTGGTAGTTCGGGTATGTCACTGACTCAAAACATCAGTATTTGATGAGTTGGGTTTCCCAATTAGTCAAATACTGATGAGTTTAGAACGAGAGCCAGAAACCAACTATCTCTACAAAGTGGACCTTTAATGAGAAAGTAGAACACATCTATGTATTCTTCCTGTGCTTTATTGAATCTGTATCAGTTTAATATGTTGGGAATTTATTAAATTTCCAGCTTTAGAACGAATAAAAATGGCAGATGTCTTGAGAATCATTTAATTTTCCTGTAATTTCGTCTGATATATTTGGTCATTTTACAGACTATAAAAACTAGAATTTAAAGTGAAGTCCTGTGAGTTTCCTCATCTTTCCCATTCCCACTACTCTAAACATTTGGACATCCAGACACATGACTGAGTTGTGATGAAGCAAAACACTGGAGGAAGGCTGATGTTTCAAAATAGAGAAACACACCTGCAGGTACATTACCTGTATGTGATTAAACAGCAGCCAGGCGTTGAGTCAGCCCCTGTGGGCTCGTTACGTGTTCAGTACCGAGCTGGAGTTCCTGACTTTTGATTGGCTCTCTGTGTTTTTTTTCCCCAGTGACGCAGCTTTGAGTGTCTTTCCACTGACTTACATCAACATGACGAGACATGAGGGGACGACACGTTCTCGATTCATTTTAACTTTAATCAGTTACGCCTGCGTAGTATCTGGATTCTTTCGGAAGTTTATGACTAAGCGGGACAGGATGATAAAGTTTACCTCCATTCCTGCCTTGTTCTTGTTTGTGCTTGTCAGCTGATCAATCATGCCTCATATTCAAGCAACTAAACTGCCGTCACACCACACAGACCCCAGTTTGAATGTGTGGCAGGCTGTAATTACAGTCCTGGTAACTGTTTCTTTATTTTTAAAAGGCCTATTTTTTACAGCTGCACTCTCCATCGTAAAATTTCTTTACGGTATCCGGCAGGATGGTTGTTGGTGGGATACAAAGATCAACAAAGGGAATTTTGTGAGCTATTAATCCCCTGCAGGTCGGCCTGTTTCTCTGTCATCTAGTAATGGGCTAATTAAGGAGAACAGTCACCCGTGGGAGCACCACCCACCTTGTGTGCTGTGAACCGTACCTGCTGTCTAAATTAGGACGTCGCGTTCAAAGACAAGAGTTTTGGTTTTTTTTTAACACGGAGCAAACTGCTGTGCCCATTTCTAAAAGAATGTGGTTTCATTATGAGCCACAAGGAGAGGACATCTTGTAAATCGGTTAATTAGCGTTAATTAGCAGCAGCTGCTGCAGCAGCAAGTCACTGCAATCCTGTTTCTGTGGAAACGTGTAGAGATTATTGTGTTTAATTTCTTTCTAAGTGAGCACAAATGACATGTTAGGAAATGACACTACAAAACATACTGATAACTCAAGGGATGATATGCAATTGTCATGGCATATTGATGTTTGTTTTTGGCAATGTTCGTCAGTCTGTCTACTACTTTGAGCCAGAGTTAAAATATCTGAAGTTTTCTTGTGTATCACTGTAACATTTTGTGCAAATAGAGTGGGAGCGATAGGATTTTTATCAATCCTGAGTACAGAGGCATGATGGGAAAACAGGAATCTCACGACACTCTCAGATTTCATCACTTATGGGTATTATGACATTTTAATCAAGTAGAACACAAAAAAGTTACTGATGTTTACCTCAAAGTTACCAGCTGCAGCTTTAAATTACTCGACTTGCACGTTCTGGTGAGTTTTAAAACAATTTTCTCTTTCTTTTCTGCGTTTAACCAGAAAGGCAGTGACTCTAAACACCCGAGGGAACTTCCAAAGCACCCTGTCATTAGATGGAGGGACACCAGGATATTTCCTTGTGTGACTCGTCACCTTTCTTTTTGGAAACAGATACACACACACACACACACAAATCAAACTGCCTGTTGTAGTTTCTCCTCTTTAAACACATTAGGCAATCATTAACTGGTGCCTCGTTTCTTCTCTGGGAGCTGCTTCACCTCCGGCTCTCGCTGTGTGATCTCGTGCTGTGCGCTCAGCCCCCCCCCCATCAATATAATACTTCAGTGATCAAACCCTAAACCCCTCCCACAGCCGGCCAGTTGGCTTCAAAGCACCTGCAGACCAACTCCTCCCTCCACACAACCACATGAGTCTGTCTGTCCCCAGTCTGACTGAAAACGGATTCCTACTGGCTCCAGGTTTTTTCTTTATCAGCGTGCACCGTGTGTGTTAATGAAAGCCTTTGATGTCTGGAAAAAAACGAGCCAAATGATGAGCTTCCAGGAGCTTTTTGCTGTGACGCCTCATTGCTCAACACCAGTTAACAGTTTCCTCAAATCTGTTTCCATTTCAGTTCGATTTAAGCTTCGACAAAAGTGGAGGACCACTGCAGTACAAAATTAAGTCATGCATTCAAATTTGAACTGGAGAATAAACTTGCTGAAGGAATAAAAAACACAAAAGTACAGACAACACACTAAGTCTTAAAGGAAAAATGTGACTTCAAGTTCATTTAGGTGGGCGAAACCTCAAATCTGCAGTTGGGGGATTTTCATGCTCTCAGGTCAGTAAAGAAGGAAAGGGATTAAAAGAAACGTCAACAAGTAAGAAATTATAATATCAGATAATGTTTGTTTGTATTATATAGATTCATAATTTTGATTTTAATAAAATATGTCAGTCCTGCCGTTGGAGGTCTCTCAATCTAAACAATGAAAACAAATGACGTAATTGGATGATTGTAAAGTAGCACAGCATAATGGGATTTATTTCCTTGTCAAACAGCCTCTACTGCACATAAGAGTCTCTCTGTCTCAGGCAGAGATCTTCACAGAGGAGATAACGTATTAAAGCTTGATTCACATTAAGTCACATTTGCCGACTTCCTTCCTCTCTGTCTGACTGGTGTTACCCTGGAAGCAGAAGACAAAATGAAACTCACTGTTACCACAGAAAAAAATTGGCCCACAGATTTCTCTGAGTTTGAATAATGTTTGAAACATTTGGAATAATCCTGATTATCCTGCAGTATATCTACTTTGGCTTTAATTGCCAGATTGTTGTTCAACCCTCCTTTGTAGCACTTATTCTGAAATCTGACTTTTCGAGTTTTTGTGCATTGTTGCATTTTTGCTCCTTTTGTTTTATTTACTCTCCCACCTCTGTAGCTGCTGCACCAGCCTGCCTGTCTGCCACTCAGCCCGCCCACGCCAGCCACGCTTTGCCATTATCTTCATCTTCTGCCCACCAGCCACAAGACATTCCTCCCTGCCAGTCACCCTCATCCCTTCCCATTTTGCAACAGACCGTTATCTTTTCAAACAATACTATTGTTTGGGTTCATAAAACATAGCCAATGTAAAGCCACAATGTGTAAACATATGGTTTTTGTTAATACAGATTAAATTAACATGATGTAGCCATGGCTGTGGCTTCAGATTTACAAATATGAGGATGGTGTTAACCCATTTTTGGATGCTTGAGTAAGTAATTATTCCAAATTTGTTAAACTATTCACTTAATGAGTTTTTACCTCAAAGGAGAAGTTTGTTTTTTTGCACATTAAGACTTATAAAAAGGATATTTACGATCACATGCAATGTTCTACAGCATTATTATGACAAACAGATGTTTAGTGGTGTCCTCTCTTGTACAGACACTAAAACACGCAGTACGCTCACCACATACCAGCTTCATGCAGAGAGGAAGATGAACGAATAAGCAAATTACAATAGGAGATGATTAGGGGGCCAGATTGAACAAACCAGGTTTAAAGTAGGAGTCAACAGCATTTGAGAAAAAGGTGCAGGTGCTTCGTAATGCAGAAAAGGAGAAAACTGGGAATACTGGAAATACTCAGATAAAATACCAGTATTTCAAACCTTTACAGTACTTGAGTTAAGACACTTAATTACTTCCCACCTTTGCCCATTTGATCAAAAGCTACATAACAGCCATAAATACTGACATTAACAAAAGGTCAGGGTGATTTTTTCAAGATAGTTTTGATTTATTCTACTATTACGGCATCAAAGTTTGTTGCAAGAGGCATAAAAATGCACTTAAATGAGGCCTGAAAAAGAACAGTAAAACAACTCTTAATGTGGCAGTTTGCATAAAAGCCATTAGATATTTTTTATGATAGTAACTTTATTTGGGAATTATAAATACATTTTCGAACATTAATAACTCCTACAGTGTCTCTGCAAGCTGCAGAAACACATAACTGGTTCGTCGGCTCAGACTGTGTTGTGAGCGACACCCAGCTACTGTTGCCGGTTTTGGTTCCTTTCAATCACCACAACAATATGTGGTGAAGAGTGTTGCCTGTTTGCTTCAGGCAACACTAGTCTAAGTCTGCCTGTGTTTTTTTCTTCCGCCAGTCTGGCACCAAATGTGGAGGCCACATGCTTCTGTAAACAATCCTCGCCTGTAGATATGTTTACAGCTTTTCCCTGAAAAACACGGTACATTGTATCCCTGCTGCTCCCGATAATCAGCCTGCAGGTCACAATGCCTGATCTGAAGCCGGCTGAGGCCACTCACTTCCTGCTAATTGTCAGGGAGATCAGTGTGGTGGTTGTGATAAACTGGACCAGGAAACTGGTAGCTCTAGAGTGTTGAGTGGAGCTTGAGGCAAATGGGACTGGTAATAGGTCAGGCCTGGAGTTTGGAATTGGTAGATGGTGGTGGTGGTAATAGCATTTGGAATGGAATCAAGAACAGGAATGATGCTGGTTACACTGTCCAAGTTTTAGTCTCTTAAAAAATAAAATAGGAAGGTTTTAGGACTCTGTGTAGCTCTGCAACTTTATTTGTTTTTCAGGAGTGACACAAAATAGGCTTTGAGCAATGGAAATGAGTATGTGTCATGCCCTCCGCTTTCTATTTCAGAGCTTTAATGGTGCAATTTTCCTCCACCTAAAACAAAGGTCTGCTTTTAAATGGCAGTGCAATGCGCTAGTGGTCCCAATTGCTTGGCTGAATGAGGAAATTCCCCGTCTAAATCCAGAACTAAACCACCTGCCCCTGTGCTAAACACAGCCACAAGACAATAAGAAGAAACTGCAGGCTGCAGAGGGTAGAAGGGACAAGATTTTATCAAATGGTCAAGGAAAGGGAAGATTAAATCCATTTTAGCACAGGCTCTGGGACAATCCTATAATGAACGGGGAACATTATCTTTGCTATCTCATGGCTGAACTCCCATCGGTGGGACCTCAGACACAGGAACGCATTACAAACAGCCCCTGGAACAACGCGTGGAATAAACACTGTGCTTAAACAGAACCAGATGTTCTTCCAGCTATGAACCAAAGAGGGCTGTGATCCGGCTCTGGGTTGGGCTGATCCCCAGCGTCACCAAGGCAAACCAGCTCCAGCTTTAGGCCTTAGCAAAACAGGTCCCTTCCTGTGCCTAACAGTAGCAACTATTCCTATTCTGAGGGCCTTTACTCTGCTTTGTATGCATTTAATTTAGGTAGTATTTATACTATGAATTACTGAAGTGATGTCTTTGAAGTGACTCAGTCATTTTAAGGTCTCTTACTTCAGCAGAGGTGTGTAAACAAGCATGCTTTGACTTTAATGTGGTATAAGTCAGTCAATATTTTGACTTAGAGCTGCATATTTGCTGGATGACAACTCAGATTGCAACCTGCGTCAAAAATCAAAGCACAAAAAAGGGGGTTAGCAGAGTTTACAGCCATGCTAGTAACTCTGTGAGGCTGTACTAAGGCACAGCTACATGGAGCTAAATGCTTACATTTTGCAAATGTCAGTATCCTGGCATGCTAACATGCTGATTTTACCATTGCTATTATCAGCAGGTATAATTTCAGCAGGTAAATTTTGACAAAGCTCACTAAATTAGCTCAGTATTCTAGCAAGCTAACATTTGCTAAAAAGCAGTCAACATACAGCTGAGGATGACAGGAATGTCCTTTTTTGCAGATAACATTAGCTCATTTGGTCATTAAAGTATCAGACAAAATGAAAATTGGGAACCTGCTTCCTGCTTGTGAAGCCAGTGCAGATTGATTTGCCCCGACTTCACAAGTAGGAAACCCGACTTCAAATGGCGTTCCATTGCACTTTTCCTAGTCGAAGGGGTCAATTTTAGACTTCCCACTTTTCTGAAATGCAGCATTAGCTAGCATTAATAGCATGCTTGCTGTGTCACATAGAGTGCAAGCATAATGATTCACAAAACTGTCTACACACCTGCCAGGCCAACCTACCAACTGTCGCCATGCATTATCCTGTTTTTCTCGTAATAATTCTCCATGTGCATATTGAATCGCAAAAAACAGTCAGAATTATCTTCTCGTCCATGTCTTCAGTAGTATTTGTCTCATCTATAGAGATATTTCTTGCATTGGAGTACATGTTGCCCTGAATCATGGACACGAAACAACACAGTGGAAACGAGGCGTTACAGTCCATCCTGAGGGAGACGTGAGAGAATTTCCGTTCCAAATTTCTTTGGCAAATAATTGTTAATCCATCAAATAATTGTTGAAACTCCTTGCTCAAAACCACAAATGTCAACTGCATTGTGGCCAGCTTTTGGGTCTGTCTTGATTGTTCGTCTGAATGAGGAAATTCCCTGTCTAAAGGCAGAGCTGAACCACCTGCCTTTCACATGAACTCTGCTATCTCATTGCTGAACTACTACTACTTACTGAAACCATTTTCTTATGACCTCTGTCTGCTAGTTCAATACAAAAAACATGCAGCAAATATAATCTGGGCGACAGAAGTGAAATGCTTGGTAAAATCATTCAGGAGTATACGTTTCCCGAGGGCTGAGTTGGTAAAAGTATCAAGATTTTGATTTACAAAAGGAGACAACAAGGCCCTTGATATTTCGTAAGACTGTGAACCTGAGGCACTAATGACTGTCCATAACTTTTGAGATGAAAACATAAATGGCTGTCTTGGCAGCAGTTACATGCTTTTGTTGTAACTCAAAACTTGGGCTGGGGAAGTTTGGAAAGTCAACAACTTTTTGGGATTAGTCTCCATGGCCCGTGTATATTTTCACTGAAAACAACAGATTTTCACATTCCGCAGCATCATTTATTTATCTGACAAGCATTATGGTTCCAGACTCGCCTTATTAGATGATGCACATATTTTCCTCTTGGGTGGATCTGGCTTGTTTTCTTCTGTTCCCAGGATGCAGTCTGGAAAGAAAGCGAGCATCTAGTTTGTAGGGACTTGACTGGATCCACCCTTGTTCTCTGGGAGGAAACCACTGCCATTCCTTTCAAATGGAGACTCAGAGCCGCAGCTCCGAGGCTGCTGTTACGCAACCGGTGGCTTGGACAGCAGCATTCTCACATGCTGATGTTAAGTACATACACAGCACTTTCCACAGGTCAAACCCCAGCCTCCAAACCCACAGACTTTCTATTAGACTCAAAATGAAGCTGTTCATTTGAGCTTGTGGTGGAGAATTCCATTTGTGTTACAGTAAAAAAACTTAAGCTTTGTCATGGTACAGTACATGATGAAGAATCAGCTCAGTAAAGGCCAAACCTCGTGACTCGTACAGCACGGCTGGTACATTTACTTAGATGTACATGTGGCTGTGCAGCACTTGACCCTTTGCTATGCTCCGCCCTCGAACTCAAACAGCAGATCAGAGCGTAGCATCTGTCAACTCTGACCACGGTCTAACAGCTTTATGGCTGTGCTCTATAGAAACCCATGCAATCTTTTCAGATCTTTATTTTCAAGGCTGGCTCTGTGGATTTCAAATGAGTTTTATATATTGTGTAATGCTGTGTTTGGGACACCTTTAAAAGTGATGCTTGTCATTTGGGGAGGTTCAAAGGAGATAAATGTTCTTTACTTTTGCAAAATCATATCAAAAAGTGCAACACCAGGTTGTGGATAACCCTACCCTAACCTTTTTTTATGCCTCTGTATTCAGGATTGGTAAAAAAAATACTCTAATGCAACTTTTCCCTGCAACTGTTTCGTCTCAGTTCAAACTGGACATAAAGGAGAGAGCGACAACAAACAAAACGCGAGCCAGAGCAAAAGCAAAAGCAGGAAGGAGAGGTTGCAGCAGAGTTTCTTCCCAATGAATCTCATGCTACAGCTAACGTTAGCTTGTTAGCAAAAGTTACCAGCTGCAGCTTTAATTTTAGTTACTTATATAGCTATTAAGAGTGCTAGCAAGCCTAGCCAGCTTGGCTAAAGTCTCTGGCTGGAGTCTGGAAATAGCAGCCCTCAACAGTTTGCAATGTTGGTAACGTTAACCCAAATTCAAACCCAACTAAAAAGCCCAACTTTATTTTTAACCTTATATATCCTCCCTTTATCCTATACGGGTCCTAAATCATCACAGGAGTCCTTGTCAGTAACTGACGTGAAACTTAAGATGAAGCTGCTGTTTTCGTTCTGAGTCAGTTTGACATCTTGCATATATCATTCAAATGAATACTGCTGACCCTCTGTCTGCTTCTGTCTGAAATTGCTTTTTCGTTTTTCAAAAAATTAGACGATAGTTCTCTGGGAAGTGCAGTTAATGACAGTGTGAGCTCCATGCTGGCTCCGAAAGCTTGGCAGACATGGCAACTGTAACAAGAGGGGCGTGGCTTGGCAAAAGGTCAGTTTTACTCTCATAAGGTCTGGGTTGTAGTTTATGTATGGTTTGCTTCTTTCTCTGTATTTTCCAAGAAGTGTAAAAATTTGTTAAAGTCTGACACCATATGATTTGTAAGGAAAAAGTGTGGTTATGGTTACTGTGGGAAATAAGCTTTTGATGTTGCCTCTTGTGTTAAATGGAGGATTATAAGAGCTGGAAGTGACTCCTCCCTGTCCTCCAGTCATCCTTATCATTTTCCCTCCACATTGTCAGAGACAGACCACCAATAACAACACTCAAGTTATTCCATAACGCTGTGGCAGAGCTGATACTGTGCGTCGTCCCACATCAAGACAGGTCATAAGTTTGTTCCCCACCACAGCTAATATGTCTGTCAACAGCCGGGAGCTAAATGGCTAAAATGCAAATGCAGAGCCAAATAATTAGTCATGAGCAACTCGCACTGAGCGCTGATGAAGGTCTGCATTCAGCCAAAGCCCAAACTGGTTGGCTTAGAAATCTTCAAATCAGCCTCTGTCATTATTCCACAGCACTGGCACGGGCAACAGAACAACAAAAATAACACGAGTCATTTGGCACCCAAACATCTCATGCATCTGTTGTGCATGCTGGGGCTTTGATAGTTTCTGGATCACCCACAGAGAGAGCCAGATTCCTTTTCTGAAAATAGTCGGCTCTTAAAGTAGATGATGTGTTTAAATTGAAGTGGCATTTTCCCACTTGTCATTTAATGTGGGAATGTAGGGAATCTGCTCGTAAACATATGACAGTGGTAAAAACAAATCAGTCAAAGAGGTCAGAAATAGAATATTTCCCATTACTTTTGTTGTCTGACTGATGTTTACACAGTTTTTTAAATAATATTTTTTTACAAAAGGAGGTCTTGTAATTGGCATAGTTTTACGTTTTGCACATAATTCCAGTAAATTGTTGCAATGTGATAGAAATCTCTGCTGAACTAAT
>JAQFJB010000007.1:7701574-7712148 GCA_029874875.1 Naso minor
GTTTTATTTTTTTGTTTGCAAATGAAATACGAGTGTAGGAAGGTGGACAGACAATAACTTAACAGAAAGCATACAAAAATAACAATTACACTTTATAATTTTATCTATGTTATTGTGGGTCCAAACTAGTGTGTGAGTAGGCCTACATTACCGTCACTTAATGAGGAAAAACAAGAACTTAAAGAGATGGAAATGTTTTTAGATTCACTGAATCATTTGCACAATTTAATCATATGTCTATTATTAACTCAGTATCAGTATTTAATTTTAAAATATCACAGCTATTGACGTCCCTAACACGCATGTTCCTTTTCTTTTTCCGTATATTAAAATTTAGATGTGAAGTATTGAACAGGCCGACATTAATGAAGCAAACATTAAAAAAACCTCATTTTTGTTTCATTCATGCACAGTCATCAGCGGTTCTTTTCCTGGTAATCTAAAAAGGCATCTGGCACTTGTGTGTCAGCTAGAGAATTTTTTAATTTTATTTATTTATTTTTTTAATTAACACCAGCCTGATATGGGATATGGGAGTTGATGTGGATACCGAAATTAGAGAAAATTCCAATATATATATATTGGTGTGGTAATCAAATACTTGTGACAAAGACAAGTACTGGAGGCAGAATATCTGACATTTTAACAAACTCTATTCCAAACATCAGAACAGTGAACAGTTAACACTTCACTTATTAGGTATTAAAAAAATGGACCCCCTTAGCTGAAAAACAAAATTGTTACACCTTTTTAAATCACTAGTCCAAGCTTTTTTTCAGGCCTTAAAGAAACATTTTTAATATCAGCACATATGATAGAACAGATACTGATGTATCGGTCAGGAACTATTTTGAATTCCAGTGTTTGGTGCCACAGACAGAGCTGGCTTTAACAACATTGATGTATTTTACAGTTTTATTTTGTTACCTGTGTTTGCATCCTTTCCTCTGCAAAGTATCCCGTATGTCCTGGAGGACAAAGGACACACAGTGATCATCTGAACACTATGTACTCTTTTCAGTATTTAGCTGAAAATACGCTCCAGTCAACAAAGCTCTCAGCATATAAAACCTTTCGCTCTTGCAGCAGTTACAGAAACACTCATCATCACCTGCAGTGTTACAAATGTCTAAATTACACCAGCTATTGCTTTTTTTGTGCCTGCAGATGGAACACGCTGTGACATGTTCACAGCTGCAGCCCCAAACTGTTGTTGTTGCTTCTTTTACTGACCGTTGGTGGTGTGGGTCAGACTGGACCTGCAGGTTCTGAGACTGCAGCGTTGCACTGCTGCAGAGCCTCATTTTCGGTGCGTTGTGCTTAAAATGCAAAACCTCTCCTGCTAATGATTGATGGCTGTAGAGTGATGGATGGGTGTTTATCGAGGGGCTCTGAAGCATCGGACACATTCACACCTTCGAGATGGAGGAATGTTAATGTGGCTGCGTGCAGAGCTGATCCTCCATGTGTCGCTCACTGAATCTTAATGCCAGAAAGACTCATTTCTCCACGACAGACCTGATATTCTTCTCACGTTCTCACTGTCGATCTCTCGTGTGAATTTGTGCTACTCACTTACTCGGGGACGCTGCTTCCATCATCGGAGTTTCCCACCGAGTCAGTGATGCAGGAAACTCCGCTCTGTGTTCCTTATTTGCTCCTGGAAGGCAGCGAAGCTCATTTTAGGTAGATATCAGCCGCAGTGAAAAATCACTGGAGGCATCGCCTGTTTTCTGGAGTGCACCTCCAGTAATTGGACCCCCTGTGACATGTGACGCTTTCTGCTTCATTAGCATGTGGCTCCGTGTCGGAGGTCAGCCTGCAGCCGTAATTGATTGAGACACACTTTTGTCCCGCTGCACCCCTGATGATAATGCAGGTCTTTGTGTGTGTTCCAGATGTAGTGAGTCAGATTGGTCTTATTTCCATATAAAAAGCAGATTGTTGCATTAAACAAAATGCCAGCTACGCATTTTATACTTGCTCAATTAAGACACTAATGAAGTGCCCTGATTAATCCTGCTGATTCAGTCACATGAAGCTCTTTGCATGAGGGGAAGCCATCAGACAACAAAAAATCAGTTAAACAGCTGCAGCTGACGAGGCTCCTCCTGCAGAGTTACTGTACCTGCTGCTTTCCTCCGGTCCTACAAGCTGACGCTTAAGCCTGGTCGCTGTGGTGACAGGGATGAGTTGAGCTTGTTGTTTTAGGAAGCGGAGGCGAGAAGTAGCCCTTAATAACATGAGTCAGGTTCATGTTTTTCTGCACATGAGTGGGACCCACGTTTTTGTTTAGAGAAATGACGCATGCAGAAGCAGGTTTTGTGTCCGTCTGCCACACTGAGTGGTTACAAAAGCTCCTTCACTCAGTGAAACATCCACTGGCTGTGTTGAGGTTGGCATCTTTACCTGGAGCCAAAGAGGACATGGTCCCAGCCGATAGGGCTATTCATTTTGTTTTAAATAGTTTTTTGAAGTATATTCATGCTAAAAAACAATCAAATCAAAGATTTTCATCCTATAATGAATTACTCTTGACACTTTCATGTGAATTAACAGGTGAATTCAATCTTCTCTTCAGTAGCATTTAATACTCAGTAATGATAAGAACATAACATAATACAGTCGTGATAATAGCTCACTGAAAATGAGACGCTTTCTTTTACTGGTGGCAGTTTTTACATTTGGTTTTATTTCTTTCACAAGCCATTTTTCTCACTTTATGTCAGCCTGATATGAAAAATAACTTCAGAGGGTATAAAACTTTTTTAGTCTGTAATCCATCAGAGTGAACTTTTTACATGTTTTTTTTCATTGAAAGTTAGCCATAAAGAGCAGAGACTGAGCATGGAGGTATAATTTCTAATATTTCCTTACTAAAATGTCTAAAAAGGTTTTATCTATTTTAATATATTTGTTAGAGATCATACTTAACATTTTTCCTAAAGTTATCTGTCTTTTTATTCAAAGTAAGGGTGCATTTCATTTCATCTGCTGTCGCTAACAACAGGAAATACATTGAACTTGTTCACTTCCTGTTGCTGCCATCCCTAACCAGAAATTATGTCCACACAAATTAAAGAAATTCAGCCATAGTTTGACTCCCAAAGTTATGTTACTAACACCCAAATTCGACAGTCGTCATATTCAACTTGCTTTGGGTGCACTGTGGAGGATTTAATCAGAGTTTGCTAGTAGCTACTGTGGAAACCATTGACTTGCACTAGCATTAGCATTAGCTTATATCAGTTTGGACGGCCAAACTCGATACTGCAGGCAGCAAGCTGAAGATGGTCTCCATCAACAGGAATAGGACTGAGTGGGTCGAAATTGAGGCCCTATGTCAAAACCTCAGGAATATCCTCCATGTTGAACCACCATGTTTCTATAGGAGCTCAGAGAGGACAAACTAATCACTGCTCCTCATGGACAAATAAAGACATCTTCTTTTTCTTATTTACTGGCTCTGGAGAGGTCATTATGCATTTTTCGTGAGTTTTGCAGCCACTGACAGACTCTGACAGAGCAGAGGGAGCTCAGAACTAAGACATCAAGATACAACTTTTTAATTAATGAGCTTTTGAGATGCTAGCAGTAAGGTTTTTTTATATTTTGGACGGAGCAAACTGTTTCTCCTGTTCCTTTATTCTAAGCCAAGCACAAGTATAATCCTTTAATTTAATGTGGAGAATTTATTTTCTTCACCACCTCTGCTGTTAGTCCCTGTCACTGTATTTCATCAGGGAAATTTTTACTCAAAGAGTCAGCAGTGAGCTGATGAGGGAATCTTCTGATTAGAGAAACAAAGTGAATCAGAAACTAAGTTTATCTGCATCTTCTCCTGCTTCTCGCTGCTAAAGTTTGCCTCTGGATGTTTCGTCCTCTGGATGCCCAGCGCGGGTGGTTTAATGAGCACAGCTGCACCGAGGCTCATTTGGTTTCAGTGATTTGGTGACCTTGTTGACTTCCCATCATCAGACTGAATGTGTTGCCCCGGGGAGATCCCGGCTCCCGAGATGCCTCATGTTCAAGCACTCAAACATGGGGAACAGTTCAGACTGCACAGAAGCTCAGAGATGAACTCAGGACACATTAACAATTTATTCTTTCACTGTTGCGACAGACACAGAGGATGATTATGAAATACTCAGACCGCTGCTGAATTCAGTGTCAGGGTGCTTTTGTTCTTTCTTTGTTACAGAAAAAAAAAAAATCAGAATCTAGACCTGTCAGAAAAGATTGAACAAGGTCCAAGGTGACATCTTTAAATGTCTCGTTTTGTCGGACCAACAGTCCATAACCTCAAATAATTCATTACACAAATACATCAGAAAGGGCTGACCATTGATGGGATTTTGGGCCAATGCCGACACTGATATTAGGGGGTAAGAAAATTCTCAGATCCAAATATCAGCAAAAACTATATGTATATAATATCAGCTAAATGTGGTTATCAAATACTTACGACAAAGATAAGTCATGAAGGCAGGACATCTGACATTTTAACAAACTTTATTCCAAACATCAGAGCACTGACCAGTAAACACTTCACAACTAGTCTCGACTGCCCTTTAAAAAAAGTCAGCGTATATCAGCAAATATAAACAATGAAATCGATATATCTATGATAGGCTGATATCGGCCAATAATATCATCAAACCAAACCAAAAATCAGTCGGGCCTGCTGATTGTATTTTCATGTTTACTTGTTTTAATATTTTTTAAAAAAAAGTCATGAGAGAGACAGTTGTTTCTAAAATTCAGTTTTAATATCAGCACATATTGCAGAAGGCAAACACCAGTACCAATATACCTGCAATAGGCCGATATCAGCCGGAAATGTTTGCAAACATATAGATAATATATCAGGATCTTTTTTAAATCATTTTTACTTAAAAAATCATTGAAAACAGTTGCTGATTGTCTGTTTCCTGAATAATTAAGAAATCAACTATTTGTCTCAGCTCTAATCACTTAGTTATTTATTAAACTAAAAAATGAAAAACACTGGAAAACCAAGATTCTAAACACATTTGACGACCTCATTCTGGTCTTTCGTGGTTTTTTGACATTTTACCAACAAAAGAGTAACAATTAACTGAGGTAATAGTCAATAGATCAGTCAAAATGAAATCTGGTGTAATAATTGTTATTTTAACCCCCATTTTGCAATAGAATCTCTTATTATGTTTGCATTGATTAGGAAAATCTCATCTTAATGCCACATGTTTTCTGCATCCATCTGAGACGGATTAAATCCGAGCAGGCGGCACGTTGATCCTCGCTGACAGACGAGTCTCAGTGGACGTGTATCTTGTCACCTTCTCTGACCGTCACTGTAGCGCGTAACATTCAGGACAAAGCAGGAAGCGATTTAATCCCTCGATTCATCTTCCTTTCATCATTTAACAGTTTGGTTCCCATCACAATCCCTGTAGTGTTTCTCTTGTCTTCCTTCTTTTGTCTCAGACTGTTTCCTCTCTCCTTAACCTCCTTTCTCCTCTTCCTCTGCTCCTCTTTCACTGTCTCTCCCTGTTTTACCTCAGCTAACCCCTCTTGTCTCTACATCACGGCTCCCTCTCTCCTTATGCACCTTCCCCTGTGTTTCTTCTATACTATATGCTATGTCAGAATCATTAAATCATCTTACTACACTAACATAACATCAGACTGGTTCTGTGTCAGTGACCTGGCTCTATAAGAGCCTGTGCTGCTGTGAACGTGCAGGTTTGCAAACTGCAGTCACAGAAATCCTTCAAGGCCAGAAGTGTCGCAGTGGCCCAATAATTAAAACAGAAACAGACAGAAGAAGACAATTTCTTTCACAAAGAAGCAGACTCGCCGGCAGTACAAAATGTGCAGCTGAGGAGATTTTGGATAGTATGTGTCCTTTTTTAAATATAGTCCGGTTCCAGGCGGTGCTGATGCACAGTGTTTGCGAATGCTCAAATCTCTTTAAAACTGCTAAAATCAACCGTGCAGCACCGTCGTTCCCTTCAGCTCTGCTGAACATTACAGCAAGTTTGAACTCATTATCATAGCTTTTATAAGCCACAGCTGTTTTTAGCCACTGCATGCTACCTTCTCAACTACAAATGGCAGACAGACAGTTATTGACACTTATTGGTGGTCACACTGGAGTGTTTAGCAGCTCAAATTAACAAACACAGGAGTTGGTGGAGACCAAAACAGAGGTAAAGGTATACTAAATTTACTGGATACATAAGCCGCTGTTTTGCTAACATGGCTGCTATATTATCGTAAATGTTGATAATATGTATGTATAGCATTTACAGTTTGTTTCCACTGCTCCCAAGTGGACAAAAAATAGTTGTGAGTTATTAAACGTTAATTAAAAAATGTGTTTTTAGGTAATGTTAGCATGTTAGCATCTTTTAATGAGTCTATTTTCCGAAGCAAGAAAATAAACTTCTCACCAGGGACTGGAAACATGGTTTTGACCGCAAACAATAACTGTTTGAGACATATTACAACATTAATAATTTTATTTATGTTTCACCTTTTAACTGTTAAGTGCTTTGACATCCAATGCAAACAGCGAGACACTCTGGAAGACAGAATAAGAATGGACTGACAAATAAAAGCAGGAAAAGACTGAGGTGAAGTTTGGATGAAGTTAAAACAAGAAGACAAGACGCAAAAATGCAAAATGTCAATATAAATAAATTAATACACCTTAAGAGAATGAAGCAAGGAAAGGCTGACATCACGTAAAAGCAAATAGATGCATAAATACAATTAAAGTGATCAAAAGAAGATATCACAGTACCACGTTTCTGCTCTCTGAGCAGCAGTTTGTGTTAATTTTGCCCTTTTTGTGATCGTTTGAGCAGCTTTGTTGAGCTGCTGTGACTCTGTGTGACAATGTGTTTAATCACGCTGACAGCCGCATATGTCTGAGAGCACAGAGGACAGAGTTTGTTTCCCCTGTGAGCTCCGTTCATCTCTGCTTCTGCAGAAACTATGGCCCACTTATGCAGCCAGCTGTACCCTCTACCACTGGCCTGCACTGTGTTAATGACCCTCGCCCCTCACTCTCTCTCTCTCTCTCAATCTATTTCTCCAACTTCTATCCTTATAATGATAAATTTTCTGCGCTCCCGTCGCACCTCGAGCTGCAGCCGTTCCTTCCTTGTGTTCAACTCAGATGATCTCCCCTTCACTGATTATCCGTTGATCAGCGAGCAGAGCCGTTTCGCCAGCGGCAGCTTTTCTATCTCATTCTAAAGCTGATGTAAAGCAGATTTCATGAGAGATGACGGGAATGCTGAGAGAAGCTGCTCGGCAAGCGACAATCTGATAGAATAAAGGAAAGGAAGGACCAGGAAAAAGCACGAGATCTAATAAAAGTGGTCTGCATATCTCTGCACCCTTGAGAGAAATCCCTCCATATGTATTGTTCTCTGTGAATTAGGACATTGTGATTCCAGCTGTGTGCGGAGGAGGGACAGCAGCAATTGTTTAACAGGGAGCGACAGCAGTGAGAAACTCTTGCTGGAGCTGTGCCACAGCACTGCAGGGGTTTGGATGTTCGGGCTTGACACAGCAGGCAGGGTTTGTCCCCCAGCCAGAGAAATGTACAGTAGATTGAATCATCAGATCTGGATGAGATCTGCTCTCACTGTGTGAGAGGTTCAACACAGCCCCTTCTCCAGCTGATTGATGACAGCACAAAAAGAGGGTTTGATTAGCTGCATCTCTGTGAATATTTATGTTCTGGAAAATATTCCGTTTGCTGTTATTCAATCCTGCAGAGATTTTATCCTGCAAGAGTGTAATTAGTTTTATTTAGTGAGAACCTTGAAGGGAAAGTTACAATTTGATGTGCGGTTTATTAGAGTTTACTGTTTGTTAGTGCGAATGGATCAAAGCTGAACAAGTATTTTGTCATTCTTGCAGCCAGAGGTGAAAGAAAAGTAGATATTTGAAGAGAATAAATGAGGGAAGTCAAAACAGATTTTAAACACACTGTGTAATTTAACATGATGGATTTATTTTCAGACTTTGCTTTGCAGCAAATAAGAGCACAAACAGCTGAGGACAAGGAGACACAAGGGGCCTTTAACAAGCAGCAACACTTAAATGCCAAAAGCTGCAGTTCTTCAGATGGCCACTTGAGGCAGGCACCAAATCGATCCTCATAGAACCTAAAATGATAGAACCGTATAAGTGTTCAGTACCACGGCACTGAGGAAGAGAGCAGTTTGTCCCGGGTGCAATTTGTGGAAAAAAAGCAAAATAGTGCGATGAGCGTCAGTAACCCTCCTCTCTGAAAACAGAGCCAAGTTATAGCATATTGTGACGTCATCACATGGTAATCTTTATATGTTACAGTGACAACAACATTATATGTGACAGTGAAATAAATAAAGACCAATTTATGCTCTGTCACTCAACACATTTAATACGTTTTGCTTGACAGGAATAAAAGAGTAGTATTGGGGAAAGTTTCAGTCGTCTCCTCTGTACTGTCTCTATGGAGACGTTAACACGACCCAATCACATTACACAGCAGAATATGAAGATGTCTGCGTCAGAACAAAACTCTCCAGGTTGCGACGTGAAATGAAAGCAATGAGCAATTGAGTAATTTTTGTCAAGCAACACTTATTAAATGCTTTGGGCACAAAGACTGGCCCTCAGGCCTCTCCAACTCGCACTTGCTTCTTCTTCTGTCCTCATAAATGACGTTGATTTACTTCCTCTGTCCAAGCGAAAACATGGACAGCACCACTCTGCCACAGCAACCCACACTGTGGTCAAAGGTGGTACTGCACGACTGAGCATATCCTGAACGTAAGGGTGAGAGTGTGTGTGTGTGTGTGTGTGTGTGTGTGTGCGTGCGTGTGTGTGTGTGTGAGAGAGAGAGAGTCCCAAAAAATGCCAAATGTAGCCCCTTGTGTTAGTCTGTATGCTGCCGGTTAAATAAACACTGTCACAGCCTCGTCTTTGGTCTTTGGCTAATTTTCATATTTACGACAACTGTGCAGGAGATGAATTTGAAGTAACTCACTAATTTAAATTACATTGCATTACTTGTACTCGAACATTTCCAATTTATGTTACTTTATACTTCTATTCCACTACAAATCAGAGGGAATTATTGTAGTTTTTATCAACTACATTGTTTCATAACATACTAATTTTGTAATTTTTGCAGATTTTGCGAATTACAATCAATGAATTAATTAGATGGGATGTATTATAAATTATAATGGATACAAATAAGACATTTTTGAACCTGTTACCTGACAGTGTATATTGTAAAATATACAATAAACCTTTACTAGCTGCAACATTTAACTAATGTATATATGAATATGTATTATATATATAATATGGGTATTTCTATTTTGTATTGTTACTATTTTTATTAAAGCAAAAGATTTAGAATGTGCACTTTGCTACTGAAAAATTATAAAATGAGTTTTGCTGTGATAGAATATTTCGTCCTTTTTGCCCACATTTACTCGATGCTGTGAGAGGACACGTCTTCCTTTATGCTCAGGTTATATCTGTGAAAAGGGCCTTATGTTGAAGCGAACTGTATGTTCATGTGTTTTAGAGTAATACTACAGATTTTATAGTGAATCAGCTGTAACTATGTGGAAGTCTTCTGTGTTTGGTGTGTGTCAGTGGTACAGTATTTGCATATTGATGTGCTGTGACTGCAGTCATCAGTAAATCATCTTCATGCACTCCGTCAGCCTCGCAGCGGCTGCAGGAAGGATTTTCCTCTCCGTTCAGCCTCAGAGCCCCTCGCACAGCAGCCATGAAGTTTCTGTTACCTAGCAACCACCGGTCCAGCACCTTGGTTTATTTCACACTGTTGCGAGGAGGCTCTGTGGACATCAGTTGTGTCAGAGAGGGAATCTCCCAACTCACGTCCATAAAATGTCTTCTGGTGCGATTTAGTGGTTTAAAGCTGCTCCCTTGTTTTTAGATCATGTTGCCAAAGATAAATGACCAGTGTGAGGAGGCAGCGTGTATTTTGCAAGAGGCTGTTTTTTTTCTGTTGTCAGATGTGTTTTTTGAGTCAAAATTCTCATTTTCTCACACAGAGCAATAAAAAACGTGAACATGTTCATATATTAGAGTCGTCTGGTCGTTGATGTAAGCAGTGATGCTGTTGACTGTCCTCACGTCCCTGCGCGTGAAAAACAAAATGTCCCTTTCCTTCCATTAACGTCAATAACAGGATCACTCCCTGGTGTCCCTTCAGCCTCCTCTTCCTCGCTTTAACATGTGAAAGTCTCAAGTGGGAAAAAATGAATCAATCACTCTGACAATCCTGGTGCTGATCTCATTATTGGAATTCTCATTCAGCTTCTCTTCATTCATTAACAGTCTTGTTTAATCTGCGTTTTCTTTCCTCCATCCTGCATCTTTTCTTTCTCTGTCCTTTCACGTCGTTTCAATGTCGCAGTTTTTTTGTTGTTGTTGTTGTGTCCATTTTTCTTCTCTCTGGCTGTGTCTCATTTATCAGCACTTCTGCTTGTTTACTCCCCTTTAATTTCTCTCCAGTCTCCTTTATTCTTGTGCTATTTTTACTG
>JAQFJB010000007.1:7803411-7815798 GCA_029874875.1 Naso minor
AGTTAAGGTGGTAAAATGAGTAAATATCACAATATTTTTGACCGAATACCTCAATACTGAGACAGTATTGTAAGATGACTATTGATGATTTCACAAAATATTAACCCACTGACATTTTTTGATATTTAATCATCAGTAATGTGGATAAGTGGGTAAAAGTAAATAAAAGAACAACAAAAACAGTCTGGTAAGTTCAGAAAGTCACATCAGTTTACGGTAATGAAGCCTTTTCAACCAGGAAAAGACAACATTTACGCCATATCACGATTTAACAATATCCAAAATCTGTCATGATATCTTGTCTCATATCACGATACAGTACAATATTGATTCATTGCCCGGCCCTAGGAAGCATTGTTTTAAATGTGCTTGTTGCTAAAGTTCTTCTTAACTGCAGGGAAATGTCTTTTTTGCAGCATAAATCTCTGAACTGTACCTGAAATATTATGATTTGTTTGTGATTTGTATTAACTAAATTTGGAGTTGGTTCATTCAGACTTTTGTTGAGCAAAATTTCTATCAGGTTGCCCTCTTCATTTCTGTTGTACAGACGCTGCATCAGCAGTTGTAAACATAGTAATCTACTCTTGACTGTATCTAGTGAAATTCCTGTGATGCTCCGAGCTTTAGGTCTGCAGCGAGTATGGCTCCCTGCCATTTTTCTGAGGAAAAGGGCAGAGATGATGATGATGAGGTGGTGGAGGAGGAGGAGGAGTGCATTTCTGCGGAGTGCTCGCACATTCCATCCCTTCACTCAGCAGCTGGCAAAGAGCTCCTGCTCTGTTGCTGTCACTCTTGTGCAGAATTTATCAGATTTTAGCCGCCATTTTGCTGAGATACTTCATTCCCCCGCACATTCTCCTGTCTTTCCAACACTCTGTGAGTCCCTCCAGGCTCATTGTTTTTGAATCGTGATAGTTTTCACTCTGTCTAACACATCCATACAGCTGTTTGGCTCAACATTTCTCGCTGACATTATTGCCAAAAAAAGTACAGGACCTGTTGAATGATCGCACTCTGCTGTCAGCTTTTAGAGTTTTGGGGAATTCAGTGGTTTGTTCTCTTCGGATAAAACCTTTTGTGTGTGTGTGTGTGTGTGTGTGTGTGTGTGTGTGTGTGTGTGTGTCATGCAGAGATCTCTGCCTTCCTGTCCAAACGTAACAACACTCCCATTTCCTACCATTCATCAAATGATGTCGGTCAGATTCAGATGCTTTGTCACAACAGTCACAGAGTCAAAATGATTATGCATCCCCATAAAGTCATGCTTTAAAATGTGATTCATTGCATTCCTCCTTTATTCCGCTTTATGCGCCGTTGCCACATCAGAATGACCTTTTTTAAATGCTGGACATTCCTCTGCGTTAAATGACATTTTCCCACACATGCTGTTTTTGAGAAATTCCCAAAGTATTTTTTCTTTCCCAGAGATGTTGTTTTCTGGCAGCTGCACTGCTGTATGTTTGGTCACAGATCTCTCCCTCTCCCTCTAGGTTTATAAAGAGACATGTTTGTTTTCCTCAGGCATAGGTCGAATACAGGCCAAGTCCCTTGGGAACCTCTCGAGTCTAACGGGAGAGGACCTCCCTCTTCCTGCCGGCTGGACTGTTGACTGGACCATCCGTGGCAGGAAGTACTACATCGACCACAACACTAACACTACTCACTGGAGCCACCCTTTGGAGAGGGAAGGGCTCCCTCCAGGCTGGGAAAAGGTGGAGTCGGCTGAGTTTGGGGTCTACTATGTGGATCACATCAACAAGAGGGCCCAGTATCGCCACCCCTGTGCTCCAAGGTACGTCATCAGTGTGGACTGTGAAAGGTTTTGTGCTTCATGAAGGTAGAAAAATTTCAATTTTCTGGCCCAGAGGAAAGTGAATTTTTTTCGTCACAATAGGTTTGACCTTCATTACCAAAAACAGCATTTTGTCCAAATTAGCCTCACACAGGTGAAAACCGGCAGAAATACTGTATTACCTCTGTCTGTTCCAGTGTGCCTCGTTACGATCAGCCTCCACCTTTGCCGCCTCCTGTGACCTATCAGCCTCGTCCTGCAGAGAGGAACCAGCCGGTGCTGGTGCCGGCGAACCCGTACCACACGGCTGAGATCCCCGACTGGCTTCAGGTTTACGCCCGAGCCCCACTCAAGTGAGTACTACTAAATGATATTAATAATCAGTCACTATTATTGATATGAATAGAACAATTATTCTGTCATCTTTTGTGTTGATTTGTTGTTTGGTCTATAAAATGGTGTAAAATGAGAGTTCGAACAACCAATGGCAACCATAACACTGCCAATTCCAAAGAAGTGTCTGCTGTCACAAAATAGGAGAATTAACAAATGTTAAAGTAATCTCTTGACACATGCTTAAAAAAAAGCAATAGTTTGTGTATGTTTTAAAATATAACCACTGGCACGTATACATTTGTATGATTTATAAGCTTGCAAATATGAGTATAAGTCTTGAAAACAGTTGGTTTCAGAATAAAGGGTAAAAATAACATGGACCCACTCATCCAAACAGTGCTCAGCAGCACCTTTGACGAAGTAGCTTTTAAAAGAACCATAAATATCTTCCCTTCAGGTACGACCACATCTTGAAGTGGGAGCTGTTCCAGCTGGCAGACTTGGACACGTATCAGGGCATGCTGAAGCTGCTCTTCATGAAGGAGCTGGAACACATCGTCAAATCCTACGAGGCGTACCGGCAGGCGCTGCTGTCCGAGGTGGAGGCTCGCAAACAGCGGCAGCAGTGGTACGCCCAGCAGCCCAACAAGAACTTCATAGGGAACATGTGACGTCTCGCTGCCACACCTCTCTGAGGTTTCCACAGTTTGGGAGCGGTCAAGGGTTCCCTTTGAAATCATGATGGACTCCTAATTGCTTCTTTACCAAACACATCTGTGCCTTCGCTTGATCCAAATATATCAGCTGGGAAGTTAAGATACACATTGTCAGGGGGCCCCTTCCCCGCGTGTGTGACGCCCAATTCATGAATGACCATGTGACTGAAAACAACGCTCCAATGAAGAAAGAGAACTTATAATGTGCTTCATCTGGGGAGAATGCTTGTGGTGCCATTTACAGACACTGTCCTGAGAACCCAATGGCTGTATGGATTTATGTTTTTACGACTGAAGAGAACAGAGTCTAAGGACTGTGGATATTTGTCAAAAAACATCCTGAGATTGTGCCTTTTTAATAAAAACGCAGCATTTTTACAATGTCTGCTCATGTCTCGCATACACCAGCTCCTCCGTCAGTTTTTCCTGTGGGAGAAAAATGACCAGCAGCTTCTTCTCATTTGTTTCTGTTTGGATTTACTTCATGCTGTTTTTTTTTTCTTTGCTTTGTTAAACTGAAACCACAGTCTCTTACATTAAACAAAAAGTGTGCATTCTTTTCTTTTCTTTTTTTTTTTTTTTAAATGACATATCCTTTATGAGACAATCCACCAAAACTTTCAGAGATATTTAAGTTTTGATATGAAACACGTCTTTATTTAAAGACCTTTTGTTGGATGAAGCATCACATTTGATGCAGCAGTTTGAGCAGCTCTTGTCTCTTGGCATTACTGTTAGTCAGGAATATTCTTGTGAATGTGTGTGTGCATGTTTGTGTGTATGTGTGTGTAACGAGATATAAATAAGCTACTGGAACTTTATAAAACACTTCAGAAGACACATTAATTTTTCCAAACAAGTGCAATTCAACTTTTTGTTTCATTCTTTCTGGATATTTCTTGCCTTGGTATTGCCTTTTTGTATTGACTGACACGTCTCTTCTGTGGAAGAAGTGCAGGTTCTTGGAAGTAAATTCTACTGACCTCTTATCAGTCAGCTTGAGCCCTTCCTAAGACACTCAGAAATGTTTTTCCTGCTGGAGGTTTCATCTGGTAGCGACTGGTGCGAGCCTCCAATCAATTGACACACTAAATCCAAAAAAAAGATATGTTTTATGACACTACAACTTCTAAAATGCACGACAGACTCTTTTTTTGTATATTGGGACGTGTGTATGAGAATGATCAAACATTTCTGAATGTCCTAAACAGGTGTCTGATTATGTAACAGTGGAATAGGTTTGTAAAGAACTTCTCTTCATTGAGTCCTTTGCTATGCAAGACGGTCTCAGTCACATCTTTTCAGGATGGTGTCATCAGTTTGTACATATCTGATTTTGTGGATTGCAAATACAGGACATACGCAATAAAGTCTGCAGTGAAGAAACACACGCATGCGATTTTCCTCTTGCTGCCCCTTCACTTGCACACACAGTGTTAGACGTAAGTTTGAGATGCAAAACAATTAAAGCAGGTGTAAAAACGATTGTTACAAACAAATAACTTTGGAGGGTCCCCTAGATAAACTCAGGGATGCGGCTGTGTGCTGCACCATAACAGGGATGTGGTAGTCAAACCAGACGTACATTTACCAAACCAGTAAGTTAGTTCTCATCTTAAAGTGTTTTCTGTTGTAAAACTTTTGATACCAGATGATTGTTTTTCAATCGCAGCTGGGGTTAGTAACTTCTTCTGTTTCCTTTTTTAAAAATATGTTATTGTTTCATCTATCAGTAATAGAAGTGGTCTGATAGCAGTTCACATTCTCTGTCGCCATGTTTCCATTACTTATGAAGAGAATTTAAAGCTAACACTTGAAATTTCACTAAACAGGAAATGCAGATTAAGTCTGGAGCGACTAAACTAGGCTGTAAAGGGGGTTTTGTTCGGAAGATGGTAGCATAGGCAGCGTTACATATTGATGCAACATACAGTATAAGTAAGATTGCCAACCCGAAACAAAACATGGTGGCTTTTTTTTACTTTGGTCTTCATGTCCCTCCACACATTCCTGTTGTTGTTTTATCAGCCACGTTTTCGCACGTTTGGGGAATATTCAGGAAGACGGTGCTGACTGTTTTGTACTGACGGTAGCCTACCACTTATTTTAGGGAGCAGAACCAGCAGATAAATATTTGCTACGCAACAGTTCATTCCAAACAGCTGTTTCCATCTCCCATTTTGTGCGTCAACAGTTTTTCGTCAAAGGCAAAATGCACCTCAAGCAAGTGTAAAACTTTCTTGCAAAATGGTCGGGGGGGGGGTTCTTTTACAATTTCTGCTGTTTCCATTCACCATTTCTAATGGCATTTCAAAACATGCATCAAATACATTTATATTATGGTAACATGGCTTGTGACTCACACCCACCCACCACAATCGCTCCTGCATCCAGGGTGTCTGATAATTCTACTGCTCCCGTTAGCTTTGAGCAATCGGGGTCATTTTTTGGTCACTGCGCTCTGATTGGTCAAGGGGCTTGTTGCTTCCTCAGCTTCATGAGCATTTACGAGGAATTTGAAACAGAGCCGAACAACGAAACTCCACCAATGTCCAGCTCGACTCCTTCACTTCCAATTTCTCTGTTGCCAACAACTGCGTATACAACCAAAAGAATGGCAGTCTTCACATTCGCTGCTGCTATGACAAATTCTCATGAACATGTTCAAGTCTTATTTGGAGGGATGGGCTGCGGGAGAGGGATGAGGTGGGACCCGAGAGGAAACAGGACGGGAGGGGTTCAATGTCTCCGTCGAAACTGCTCTCACTTGCTCTTTTCTCCAAAGTCACCAACCCCAGCTTTAATCTGCTGAAGGAGATATTTTCTCTGTGCTCACCATAAATCTAAATGTGAACATGCATCTTTTGTCCAGTCAAACTCTTAAGACAAAAAATTCTTGCAAATGAATGATGTGGATTCTTCAAATAAGGGAGGGGTAAATGTGAATAAATTGACCTTTTATGTAAAGACGAATTGCACACAAATTTTAAGACAAACTTTTTTCATCTTAAAGCATGTCTGAGAGGAAATCTGTAAAGAAATTACTCATGTAGTTTTCATTAGTTTGGTCCAACTTTATTAGTTATTTCCTTGTCAGTGTGTGTGCGGAAACTCAGCTGTGTTGACTTGGAAGAGGTCGATTCGTTTAACCTTTCAGTCCACTGAAGCTCCCACCACATCCGGACTTGATTTAAGCGTTGATGGGGGCGGTTTTTGGAATGAACAGTTGTATCCAAGAGCAATTTGTTTAGATACATTTTCCCTTTTCTTTGCGAACAAACAAAACGCTGAATTATTATTTCATTTGGAGTGTAAACGCAACACAAACAGCACAACATAAACAAATGCTACTTTTCTGACTCATGAACGGACACTTCAGCCATGAAGCCATGAAGAAATGGGTTTTTAAACTGGACTTTATGTGAAGGCCTCACTGATGTTGATTATACATTGTGGAAGACTCAAGAAGCCACTCTGCTGCAGTGCCTTTAAATTTTCTACCGTTGAGGTCAAACCTCAGTATAAACTTGCTAAATACGCATGACAGTGTGCCTGTACTGTTGCTGACCAGATCTACATGGAAATCATAAGGTCTCAGTGCTGCAGCTGTGCGCGATGCAGACGTTTTTACAGCGAGCTCTATGATTCTGGGTTGTTCGATGAGCTAAAAACAATAACCACAGTTATACAAATGTACAGTAACAGTCCACTAAGCCAGAGTATTCAAACACCAAAAAGTGCTGTCACCAATAAAAGCCTTTTGTTTACAAATGCAAGCTGTTTGGGGAACACAAAAAGTCGGGGCTGGGCCTCTCTCACCATGCAACAGTTTCCTTTTTTTCTTTACAGATGATTCAACTTAAGTGCGTGAAGATGATGAAAGCGATGTGGAATGAGGATCCTTTTCCAAAGCAGGCCTGTCGCCCCCGCCTAATAACAACGAGCTTTGATTTCTCAGTGGCCACAGAACAGCTACATTCCTCGGATTTGCTCGAACATTCAGAGAGAAACACAACAATGGCTTCACCCAGCGCCTCCACATCACAATGGGAACCAAACACACTCTTTACCCTCAACCCTCAAAGACCATACAAACACACACACACACACATACATAGAGAATCACAGGGACAAAGACTGCAAGCAGGCTACAAAGTGAGAGATAATGCCATCTATGTTGTGTAAAATCTGAACTGTTGCTCCTCTGTTTCAGTCTTTCTGCCCGATGCTCTTAAATAAAAGTAAAAGTCGGCACAAAGCAACTCCCTGATCCAGAGCTCCGTCACAAGTAACACCAACCTCCAAACCAAAACAAACTGCATACAACTAATAAATGTGCCACTGAGCGTCTGCAGCAGACGTGAAATCATTTGTACATGTTAGTATGGCACGATATCACTTTGTCACAACCACTTAAACTCAATTTTTTTATAAAGTATACCTGGTTTTAGAGCTTAGAGATGACAAACATTAACCATTTACCATGCTGATGATGCTTGTAACGCTTCATTATTTAACATACAGTACATATTTTGGCTTTCAAATATCGCAGATCATATATTGTTTCTTATAAACAGCACTAAACTTCAAGGAACAGAACAATCGTCACAAATGGGGAATTCACAGGTTTGGCTATACTTTGAAACTCGTGATGAAAAAAAGAACCCGTTGGATATGAAATCAACAGCTGACTGGAGGTTGGAGGTGCCGAGGTCTCCTCTGGCAGAGAGCCTACAGAATCTGTACAGGTGCTATTTCTTTTACAGACAAAGAGTGAGAGACGATGATTGATAAGTTTGTGGCCTCAAGTAGAAGGAGATGATTTATGCAGCTCTCGTCACATGCACGTGCAGTTCAGCTGTTTGAGCACTTTTACAGAGAGTCTGAAATTAATAACTTTTGTAGTATTTCTGTTTTGGGTAATTAAAAATTGCAAGTCAGCACTATCTGAAAAAATGGACAACATCCTACATTATCCAAGCATCCAGGAATGTTGATTTGAACTCATCCAACGCTCGCCCTCTTGCCCCAGTTTGTCACTCTCAGACCAGGGCCCGACTGATATATCAGTTTGCTGATATTGGCCTATGGCAGATATATCGTTATCAGCACATGTTCGCTGATACGCATCGATATTAAAACTGTTTTTTGAGGAAAGAATGCTTTGACTGGTGATTTAAAATGGTGTAATTATGTCGTTTGTCCAGCAGAGGGTGGTCCGGTATGTAATAACAAAGATAGTAATAAATATAACTCAAAATATCCCACTGTACGCTGCGCCATTGGTGTGAAATGGTATACACACTTCCTTTATCCTAAGTGGGCGGAATCACGTCTCCCACAGACAGTTAAGGAACCACAATCCCTCCACCTCGTCTAGAAGTGTTATTAATGTCTTGTGAATGGATTAAAGCAGATGGATTTTGTGTCACATGATATTTGATGAGGTAAATTTTGACTTTTAATTCATGGTTTCACCTATAAGACGATTTGAATGTCTGTTTATGTTCGCTGTGAAGCAAGACAGGAAGCACCAGTTCCCAGATCTGGCGATAGTGTATTGCCGAGACAGAGACAAGTCTTGAAAAAAGTTCATTTTCTCTGAGTTGGCGTGTCTGAAAAATGTCACTTTGGTGTCAGAACGTTCGGAAGATACGTGTCTTGTAAAAAATGGGTCCAATATGTATCTCGGTGGCAATGGGGTGAAAAAATTGGTCATAATCTGTGATTAAGTTCATTTCTCCCTTAAGAATGAATGATCTCAAGACTACTTCTAGTCTCCTAAAGGGGCCGGGCCGTGGCAAAACCCACTTGACACTGATACAGGAAATGAACATTTATTGGGAGGTCTTGGTTCCTATTAACCGTTTCTGGTAATAACTAATAAGTGAAGTGTTTACTATTAAGGGCACTGCTGTTTGGAATACAGTTTGTTTGAATGTAAGAGATCCTGTCTCAGTTACACATCTTTGTAACAAGTTTGTGATAACCACATTCAACCAATGACCGATACATCGGATATTGGAGTTGTTTTGCTCTCTAATACCGGTACTGGAAAAATTTCATTCTGGTCGAGCCATACGTCAAACTACTTCCTCTTTCCCAAGATGAAGAAGGAGCTTTGTTGTCTGTATTTTGACAGTGATGATGATCTCATCCAAAACAACAGCTCCTACAAAGACAGGATCTATTTGCTCCATGATCACTGAACTATGTGTGGAAATGTAGGAGTGAGCTATGTTCAAAAGCAGAAACTTTCATTTTAATCAAACTGACTCCTTCTATCTTAGGCCATGAACTTATCAATCACCACCCATGAATGGCATCCATCACCTGAAAGTGGGCACCCACTGAGGAAATGCTCTGACTTTGTCTAAACATGAACAATAAACAGTCTGTTATTAAGTTTAAAGTAGTGGAAGTATTGGTGGGCAGCACCAGCCAATACTAGAATAAAAGAGTGCCTGATGGGTGAGGATGTTTCTCCTCCTCCTCCTCCTCCTGCTCCTGTCCATCACCAGGAAGTCCCTTCTGTCTCTGTCTCATCTAATCAGTCCCTCTTCTTGTCCTGCTCCTCTGCCACCTCCTCCACCTGTGGCCCGGGGAAGGCGTGGTGGTACAGGTGCCGGTGATTTGCAGCTACATTATACAGCTTGTAGAGAGCCTGTGGAGGAGAGACAACACAGGTGGTTAGAGGCAGAGGACTTAACAGCCAGAGATCGCTAAGATAATGTCAGGGTAGGTATGCAGATTAGTAATTTAGAGAGCAAAGAGCGAGACTAAAGTGAGCAGCAAGCTGCATTTCAGCATTTGAGAATGTGATGTGCTCCTGTCATTATCAGTTATCATCCACAGTTTCTCAATTTTATGATAGTAACTATTTTGAGAAAATGTAAGCACCTTTCAAAAGATGCCACTGCTGTCCCTGCTTTTATAAATATTCCCACTTGGATCAACTTACCTCATTTGTGCTTCCCTGCAGAGGCATTAAAAAGAAAAAATATACTCAGTGTGAGCAAATGCATGCATACAGTTAATAACATAAAAAGCTTGTATAGTGAGAAGTCATCACTGCTGTGATGGAGCTGCTTCACTCTCTACTAGTGACTTAAAGGAGAATGTCGCCCTCTAGTGCTCTAAAGATACTGCATCGCTAATCTAGTCTTGTTATTGTAAAGTATTTGTCTCTTTTGTCCAAAGAGCATTCTGGTTGAAATTTTAATAAACAAACCAATTACTCAATGAACAAATTGAAAGAGGAATGATTAAGTCAATTTTAGTTATAAGTAGTAAAAAAAATAATGTGAACTTGTATAATAATCCCAATATTAATGACGTCAAACAATGCCTTTATAACTTCATTAATATTTATGTTTTCTTTGAATTACCTGGTCCCACAGTGCGCCAGCCACTTGATCAATGACGGCGCCGAGTTCCCGGTATTCCCCAGAGTATCGGATGTAGGCCCAGGTGCAGAGTGTGATCAGTGCCAGACCCAGGATCATGTTACACAAGCTGGCAATGATGTCCACACCCACAAAGCCTGTGATGCCCGCAGCCACGTACATGACAAAGATGACCACGAAGAGGGTGGCCGGCGTGCGGGCTGCGTGGAAAATGTTCTTGGAGTCATTGTGCTTGATGTACTGGACGAACACCTCGTCGATTTCTCCCTCCAGCTGCTGCAGGTAGCGGCGGCTGAACTCCTCGCCTCCCATCTTCTTCACGCCCCGAAACACCTGCAGGGCCTCCTCTCTGATGGTGCTGTGCCGCGCCTGCAGCTCGCTGGGGGCCAGGAAGGGCCGGTCACCCCCACAGACCTGGGAACAGAATGGAAACAGGCAATGAAGAGGGATTACACAGCAGGTGGACAGTGGACGTTTGAAATCGTGTGTAAATTTGCACCTACCTCCTCCATTTTCTTGTTGTACAGATCCTTTGCAGCTGCTACTGCTGCCAAATTGTTTGCCTCTGCGGTGGCCTGAGTGGAAACAGATGAAAATATATTGATCTATGTGTATGTTAAAGTAACATAACATAAAACAAAATCAGAAGAATTTTATTAATCCGGTGTAGGTAAATGTATCCCAGCAGCAGGAGTACAAGTACAGATAATTAGGTTTAGTATATACATTAAAAACATATATTGTATACAAAAAAGTATATATACTTAAAACTATATATGCTGAAATAGTTTTTATAAAATCTGTTGACATGAACTAGTAAAGTAGGTTTAAAAAAATAAATACAAAATATTTACTGAACAGAAAATGAGGAAAATGTACCTGCAGCATGGATTTTGGATGTGGCAGCTCTTCACCTTGGTAAATTTTGATGTATGCCTAAAATACAAAGTGACAAAAAGCATTAAAAGTTACAAAGAAGTGTAAATATGTTGGTTCTGCTCACAGTCATGAGCAGAAACTCAGAGTTTAACCATTAATAATTCATCCAAAAAGGACAATATGAATAAATGTTTAGTGCACCGGGAGAGTTATCTCTAGAAAAAAATCTAAAAACTTAAATATTTAAAAGAAAGTACAGCGCTGGCTTATCTGTTTCATGTCAACATGCTGCTTTGTTCTGACCTTGAAATACTCCAACAGGCCTCTGCAGGTGATTTTGCTGCCGTTGATTTCCTTGACGTCAATATTACGAGGACTGAGAAGCCAGGGCACCAGAACCTTCAGGTTGTTTAGAAAATCGCCATCGATCTCTAGATGGTAAGGAGAGGCGACAGACGGTGAGAACGTTCAGTACGAGCTGCAATTCAACTGTGTTTGCTCAGTTACATTCAGTTTCTGATCGTGTAAGTGGGAAACATCAGCAATTCAGAGCAGCAAACAGTCAAACAGCTTGTTTCCTGAAAGCTTCTTTGCACCACCTGCTACTGCACCGTTCATTAATAATCAACCATCTGCACCACTCGTGTGCCTTCATATTCATTTCTTCATTTTCTTTTCATGAGTTCAAACACTAGTTTAAATTTACAGAAATTTGCTTGTGACTCTTTCTACATTATTATTTTGCAACCTGTTTGCTCCACAGCTGAATTCTTGACAACTTCTACTTTTGTTTTAATTTCTTAAACATTATTCACATATTTCAGTAAGTACTATTCCCCCCTTAAAAAATTACCTTATTTAAATTTCTACATATTTGATTTTTTATAAAGACAGCAGTCTACTTGCTAACATGCTGTGCTAACCTGCTCACAATGATAATGCTAGCATGCTGATGTTTGTAAAATAAAGAATTAACATTTTTGTAATTAAACTAAGGTACAATACATTTTCACATTTTTGCTTTGTAGTTAAAATGAAATGAAAACAAATGCATTAAAGTAGTACAAGAGAACATTAGTGATAGCTGCAAATTTAAAATAATAAAAATTATACACTTAAAAACTAGTATATTTACAGTGGTAAATGTTAAAAAATATTAATACATCGGTAGATGATTAGTCTTTGTCATTGGGAGGGTGTGTGTGTGTGTGTGTGTGTGTGTGTGTGTGTGTGTGTGTGTGTGTGTGTGTCTCTC
>JAQFJB010000007.1:8109589-8120575 GCA_029874875.1 Naso minor
AACAATCATGCAAGCAACTGCAATTCTAATAGCTCACAATTGTTCAGTTTGCTTCCCCGAGTGTTACTCCACTTCTCTGTAGTCTACAGATTATTCATGTCGATCAGGAAGTTACAAGTGGACAGCAAATATTTCATGACCAGAGCAATCCTGCCTTGGTTAAATTGTTGAAGTCATAAAACTGGACAAAAAAATACCAAAAGCAGCAAAGTGCTGTATGTTGTGGAGGTCAGGACGTTTTGCTTTGCTCCGTTGTGCAATTCTCTTTGACGCACACCAGCGCTGCATGTTAGAGAGTGCTTAAAATATTTTGAGTCCAATGCAAGTCCTAACCTGACCCCGAAGTATAAGGGCTGCTATCCTCTTATCTTGGAATCTTTAATGTCTTTGCAGACCCAGGTGTCTCAGGTACGCTCTGCCAGATGTTACTTAAAGCTGCTGCTCCTGCATAATTTCACTTAAATATTGAAAAACACAGGACACTGTTGATGTATCAGTCTGTTAAACAAGCAAAACAAACACACACTTCATGTGTTTTTCAGTCTCTCACCATTTTAACCTGTTGTTTTCATAGCTGAAAGGTGGAGTTCAGGTGTTGACTGCCGTGGCTAATTTGTCCAGGTTTGTCCTTATAAGGATATGAGCTGAGGTACCTTTGATCGGGCCCTGCCTGGAAACCTCCCGCCTCCCACTTCCCATCTCCCACACTGCAACCTCTGTGCTCACACCCACATTCCCCTGCTGAGAGAGTACAAGCCAGGTCACAGATAAGATCAACTGAGCTCCTGATTTGTTCACTTCTACCAAAAAAACTGAAGTCTTTAGACTGAGTTTGAGTTTGAGACTCATTCATCACCTCTGGATCACATGGACTGCACCAGTGTTACTGCACGTCATGGTTCTTTGTCAGCATTGGCCACGTAAATTACATAAACTCCACCCATTTTAGGGCTGTGCCAAAAAATCGATACAGCAATATATCGTGATATTCATTTCCGTGATATCTGAATCTATTGCCAGCTCCAGAATTCTATATTTTGGGGAATCGGCCAAAATAAAAATGATTGATGTTTACCCAAAGTAACCACAGCTTTAAGCATTTATGGAAGAGTTTAGACTAATAAATCAAATTGAATCTTATATTCTCCTCCCTCTGATATCTGATCCGGTGACTTTGGCCAATATCAGACCAATACTGATGCTGAATATCGGATCGGCTCATCCCTAACGCTAATATTTGAGCTGGGAAGGCAGCATTTGTAAGGAACTATTTTTCCAGGCGTAATAACTTTAATGTACACGGCTCATGGGTCCTTTCTCTTTCTTGCTTAGCGATTTTAATTAATTTATTTATTTTTGACAAATAAATGCAGACGTTTTCCTTAGAAGGGGCAATTACTTATAGCTCGCAGCTTTCACGTGTCTATAGTGTTTCTATACCCTGTTCCAACATGAATGGCAGTGAATGGGGTTTTAAAAAATGCAGTCTGACGTCTACAGTATACACACAGTCCAGTTATAACATCATTTGTAGAAGACAGGGGCGATCTCTGCTAATGATGAGAAGTCAAAAATAGATTGGTATGGCCCTTTAAAGTCCAAAGCTAAATTATAAAATACCTAGTGTGTCTTTTCGTGAAAACTACTGACTCAGTTCCTGGATTTCTTTTTGGTTTGTGATGGAGCTCTGGGACTTCAGGCTGACAAGCAGCAGCTGTTTGTTCGATACATTTCTACTCTTCATGACACAGGACTCATTAATCCACCCTGTAAGCTAGAGGGCTGTGCAGGAACTTGTCTCTTTGTGTGTCAGATTTTTAGGAAGTGCCCACTAAATAAATCAGTCATCACACTTGTCAACACTTACCACTCCCCTCTTTGATTAACCAGCCCTCTGCAGGGTGGGGCTGTCATTGGCAGCATGCATCCAAACTCAGCATCCTGACCTGCATCTATAGTCATTTACATTTCACTGCGCCTGGAAAAAAAGGCACTGTAACCGCAAAAAGATTAGATTTTTTAAAAAAAAAAGATTTTTTTTTTGCATGAAGACAATCTCACTTTTGTTTTCTTTGCCCATAAATTTAAAATTACACTGTCAGATAAGTTTCAAGGTTCAGGAAACTGACTCAGCACTGAATGACTGTGTGACGTTTCAGTCCAAGAGAGGAGACCATAAAGAGTTACATGTTTTGTTCCCAAACGGCAGCTTGATTGCATAATAGGATGTGTAAAGTCAGCTCTGACTATACCGAAAAATACTTCCTGTCATCAGATTCCTCTGTTCCCATCATGCACCTTGATGCAGTGCTGTTTTTAACAAAAGAAGAAGAGCGTCACACACCGGCGGTGACAAAGCAGGGAATGTCAAAAGAGTGAACCCCCCTCCCGTGTGGCAGCCGGCTCTGCTCTCCACCCTGATAAAGGCGTTATGTGCTGAAATGTTGCTTCTTTTCACTACATAAAACATGAGCGAGCTGAAGAGTGTGTCACTTTCTGATTTTCCATATTCAATAAGCTGACTGGCTGTGTCATGTGATGTTTTCCATCCTGCAGCCTCACACTGAGCACCTGATTGAACTCACATGCAGTTATTATCATTTATGTAAATAGTGCTCAGGAAAATAATGCAATCATCTGCCAGTCATCAGTTCATATCCCCTGGAAAAGTGGAGAGTGTAGCACCAGTCTTTCTGTTTAAATACTGAAAAGCCCCTGAATGCTCTCAAAAATAAGATATTTCTGTAAGTCAGAAACTGATTGAGAAATAAGGTTTTTAAAGATTTCTTTTAACCCCCAGTTACTTGTAAATCTGCTCTTTGGAACACAGCAGACTACATTAGTAAAAAAGGGCACACATTTGCTTTTATAAAATCAGTAGTTCAACATTTTAGGTAAATATTTACTTTCTTCTTGCCAAGATGTAGACAAGAAGATTAAGAGCTCTTATGTCTGTATATTAAATATGAAGCTAGAGCCAGAAGGCTACTTTAGCTTAGCATCAAAACTGGAGCCTGGCTCTGTGCAAGAGTAAACAATCCACCCACCAACACCCCTAAAGCCCTGAAGAGAGTCACTGCTACCATCCACAAACATAGTGTATTAATTATTAAACTTTAGAGGTGCTCTGAAACAGATTTTGTAACCTTTGGATTGAGCCAAGCTAGCTATTTGCCTGTGCTCAGTCTTATGCTAAGCTAAGCTAAGCTCTCTGGCTGCTGGTTCATGTGTTATATTTAATAGGTATGTGAGAGATATCAAACTTTTCATCTAGTTCTCAGCAAGAGAGTGAATAAGCACATTTATAAAAAGTCAGTCTGTGTCTTAAAGGAGAAGCTAAGTTAAGCTAAACTGGCTGCTGGCTCATGCTTCTTATATAACTGAAAGGTATGATGCATGTTTCATAGTCTATAAGCACAGGGTGCATATGCTGTGCAGATGAACCAGAAGCAATTTTAGGGGCTGATGCCAGTATGGATATTAGGGAGTAAGAAAAATCTGATATCTGATGAATTGGCTGATATTCCATATATATATAATACTTTACATGGAATAAAGGCAGGAGCTCTAATGAACTATTCCAAACATCAGTGCACTGACGAGTAAACACTTTCCTTACTACCCATTAAAGAACTGACCGCCCTCTGCTGGAAAAACTATGTGATTACACCATCTTACATCACTAGTCCAAGCATTTTCTCCAACCTTAAACAGTTTTAATACCAGCTCTCATCAGAGAATATATCTGCTATAGGTCAATATCACCCGATACCATCGGCAAACCGACAAATTTGTCGGGCTCTAGTCATTTCCCTTTCCGCTGGAAGTTATATATTGTAAACAACATAGCATCGTCTTCATCTTTGAATGAAGCGGAGGACCTGCTCTCCCTCCAAGAAGAAAAAACTTCCAAAGGTACACATGGTCACCAAAATTGAGCTTTGCATGTACATATTTAGGCGCACATATGCTGAGGTCCACTACTGCGTCATGTTAGTCTGCGAAGAATCCGGCGGAGTCTAGTTAGTCCGGTCAGTGTATGGTACATCTGCACTGTGAAACTGCCTTGAGAGAAGTATCAAACCTTTTAATCTAGTTCTTAAAAAGAGAGTGAGTAAGCAGATTTTTATAAAAGTCAAAATATTCCTTTAAACAGAGGCAAGAAAGTCAAGTGAGTCTCAGAGGCCATGTCTGTGTCACTGATGCTTCAAGAAAATTAACAACCTTCTGTCTGTTTCTCAGCAGAACAGACTTGCTATCTCTTTCTCAGTCAGTCATCTGTCCAGTCGGCTGCTGGTTGTTGTTTTTCTTTAAAAAAATAGTTGGAAATTTGAAGTACTCCTTGGTACTGATAATCCTGCGTACGCTTGCTGTCTCGGTTAACTCATCCCGGCTATAAATCCCAACAGGAGCTCCCCAGCGGAGCAATCATCCCGCCCCGGTCACGCTGTCAGGGCCCTTTCTCGTTTGTCCTGATGGATGGGGTCGCAGGCTGACACCTCAGCCAAGACGCCACAGGAGCATCCAGCCGTCCACTCATCCACTCGAGTTTGATCCATGTTCTCCCAGCTCAGCCAGGGTTGTGATCAGAGGTCCAACTTCCTTTTTTTTTTTTTTGACTCAGGAATCATCCACTGAAGTTGCAGATTGTCTTGACTTGAATCTGTGTTTAGTTAGCACTGTTATGGACAAACACGCTTTTGAAAGTTTGAAGTTATCCTGAAATGTTACATTTTTGATAGAAATTGATACTTTATTTACCTCAGAAGCAAATAAACATCAAATTTGGTAATTTAAACATGATTAATTAAGGATGTGCTTATATCATCAATACTTAATTATCAAGACACTAATGTTATCAGGGTTAGGGTCCTTACTGAGGATAGGGCCTTGCAATTTTATGTGAAACCTTAGTTATAGATCTGTCATTCTGGCAGTAATAGCATTTTTTATCTTAAGTATATCTTGCTGTACAGTGTTTAAATAAATGTTTTTTGTTTTTTTTTTAAATTATCTGTTTTTAATCAAAAACATGGATATTTGGGGGTGATTCCCTACATTTGTACATGTTTTCATCATTGCTTTTACCCACTTGTCCCAGCTGGGATGTGAGCTTGTTAGCTGCCACCAACAAGCTCTCTTTTCTACCCTCTTCCCTTCTCATCTTACTTTCTTTCCTCTTTTTCTGTGTAGCTGTAAGCCAATCCGGCGTGAACACAGTCAAGGTTTGATCGTCTAGTTTCATAATTAACCGAAACATCTTGTTATCTGCTGCTAATGAGAAGCTTTCAGGCCGGAGGAAGCCTTCTACTCTTTATAGCCTGAAGCTCCTGGCTCGATGTTAGGTGTGTCGGAAGATACTGACCTGTGTCTAATGACTCTTACATAATCTGACTCCACGTCTCCAGGAGGGAGTATTGTTCTCCAGCGCAGTGTACTGAGGCTCTTGTGGGAGGACTGGTGGCAGTGTTTGCCCAAGAAAAGTCAGTGGCACAGCTCACGCAGGTCGATCATTTAGAGAGTGGCTTTACTACACACACTGAAAACAGCAGCTTTTCCTCTGTCTTAAAAAGCTAATTTGACTGAGTCATGCCTGTGATGGGGCTCTATGGATGACAGTGGCGGCCCACCTCTGTGGTCCAGATGGAAATCTTGCACCACTATTGAATGGATTGCCGTGAAACACTGTACAGGCCATTGACCTAAATAAAGATGGTTGACATGACAGGGAGGCCAAACATCTTGTTAGACCCCTGGTGTTGCTAATGTAAGTGTACACTTTTCATACTTTTCTGAATGTTCGGCTATAGTTAGTGAGTTAATGCTAAATTGCAGGGGAGTCACGTTATGATTGACTGCTGACCCTAACCCGCAATGAAGCTGGCCAGGTGTTTAGGGAGGACCCCCACACAGCCGCTGAATCTGCGACCGTCACTGCACAGACTGGCTCAAAATGAGGATTGTATTGCCATTCAGTTTGGTGCAGAAATTTATGCTTTCCGCAGGATGAACAAAAACTTAACCTGATATCATCAGGTCAAAATTACAAGGTAATGACGTTCCCATCAGCCTCAGCTATACTTTTAAGTGCTAATTAACAAATGTTAGCATGCCAAATATGTTATACCCACTAAACACAAGTATGTTAGCTTGACTTGGGCTGTTGTTTTTTTTAAACAAGACAGCTGACTGCATAGTACATACTACGTGCTACATACTACATACTGCATACTAAAGGAACGATCAGTATGTCATCTGTTCACACTGCAGTACACAGGCAGGTTACCCAGAATGCATTTTGCACAAATCACAATCATTAATAATTAAACTGTATCAAAAAAGATGGCTCTTGGTTGTGACGTTTCAGGGCACTGCATTGTGGGAAACATTGGGTGGACTCATTGGATGTGTACTAGTGATTTCCTCCGAGTCTGTTTACACCCAGCAATGTTTTTTGGCATACTGCAGATTTTGCTTGTGTTTACATACAGCATACTACATTTTGTCCAGATAAGTGTGAACACCTTATATAGTATGTGATTTCAAAAGCAGCCTTTAAGATCATGTTAGCTTTCTAATGTTAGCATTTAGCTCAAACTGTCTCAGTGCCAAAATACAGCCTCATAGAGCTGCTAGCAAGGCTGCAGATTCTTAGTTTTCTTAGAAAGTAACCTTTAAACAACTATGGTGATGTAATAGAGTGAAAAGCAATAAGCAACATTCCAGACTATTGGATGATTGGATTTGTTGTAAAATCCCTAAATGTAATTCAGTAATCAGGTGTAACAAGTTTTTAAGACACGTGACAAAACTTTTCATTCTTGTTCTCCCTAAAATACTGGTGAAGTGCATCTCCTCTGCATTTGGCAATACAACTTCCTTTGCTCTAGTACCTGTTTCAGTGCCAGTGATTGAGAAAGCAGATCCAGCTCATATGGTTGAACCTTAGCAAAAGTCCTCATCCCTTCTTTGTTTGAAAACATTTTCATGCTTAAGCTGGAGTTTCTTGTCCCAGAACAGTTTCTCCTTCTATTTGTTGTAGGAAGTGGAAGCTAATTCTTCCTTATCAAGCTGTACACAGCGTCCAGGTTTTTAAGAAGTCACTGTTTGAAAAGCCAAATGTGAGCAATTACCAGGCTCTTATCAGAGCAGCTCCCAAATGCCAGGGCCCTGATGCAAATTCTTGCATAGCTTATTTTCAGTCTTATGCTCCAAATTTAGAAACGTATACAGAAATGAGCTCCGAGCTCGGTTATAGGTCATTAAACAGTCTCAAGGCCAATTGTGCAATGAATTTTAACGAGTTTATCAGGGCTTTAGATAAGTTTGGCTGCTTTGCCTGAAAGTTTCATAACTGACAATTCACCCTGCGCAGCCTGGAGTTTGGTGTTATACTTGCAGCTCAGTGGCAGGGTTCAGACCCCAGACGATAGTTTGTTGGATTCCACATCCAGCATGGGATTTGGGGTCAAGGTGCATTTCCTGTTGAGCAAGGAGTGCAGAGCAAAAACCTGCTCAATGCTCGACCACGTCTGGAACCACTACGCACCGATGGTCACATGTCTTCAACAGCATGCGACCCAGAGGGGGTGTATGGGCGATCTGTCTGCATGTTTCCCAGGAATTTTCCTGCACCACATGGGAAGGATGTAGCCGGGTCTTTCCTCCGCTAATGCTATTAATCAAACCACATGCATTCTCAAGTGCATGTGCTTGCTGCGAAGCCGGTCTTTGAAGCCAAGGGGGGTCCGTACAGCACTGTGCTCAGGGAGTCTATGAACATATGAGTGTATTAGCTGTAAGCCTCATCACACGAGCAGCTGCAGTGCGTCTCATGTAAGTGAAAGCAGCTTTGGGTAAACAGATACTGTGGTAAAAGGAGGCAGTGGGCACACCTTTCCATTCAGTAGCTGAGTGGGTGGAGCTCTGGGGGGAGAAATGAGAGGAGGGAGGAAGGAGGGAGGAGGCAGCGAGTGGAAGAAGAGGCTCAGACAGAGGAGCATTCAGGTCTCTGCACAAAGAGAGCGTGGCTCAGGAGGCCATCTTTTGTCACATTATCAACCTGGAGTCAATAATTTATCATCACAGGTCAGGACGAGGGATTAGATTTCAAATTCCCCATTTACTCTTAAGTTTCCTGAGGGTGTTTCCCTCTTGAACATATGTTGTCTGTCATTTACAGTGCTCTGTAAGATATTCATAAAACTTTTAATCAGTTACTTTACATATCAGAGTCCATAGATTGCATTATATATTACTCAGCAAAATAGTATTATGACCACTCATCACATAAAGCAAAAGTTTAAGAATGTTGGAAATGCCCCTATTTTCTTTGTCTGGTGGAGAGTTAAGTGAGGTGATTAATGTCACACTCATATCTGTCAGTTAAATGTAAGGCTACAGCCGTTTAGCTTATCTTAGCCAAAGATAGTCAATATAACACAAGACCCCCCAATTTAAGCTGTGCTGGTGGTGTGAAATGGTTTGTACACTTCCCATCTTGTAAGTGGGCGGAGTCACGTCTCCCATAGAGACAGTTAGGAACCACCATCCCTCCGCCTTGTCTGGAAGTGTTACTAACGATGTGTGAGTGGATTAAAGCAGATAGATTTTACATACACATTTTATACATAATTTCATCTATAAGACCATTTAAATGTCTGTTTATGTCCGTGGCAAAAAACATGTGACACTGATACAGGAAATTAACGTTCGGTGGCAGGCCTCACTTTCTATTAACCATCTGTGGCTCAGCATAAACACTGGAAACAGAGGAAATAGCTAGCCGTGGTGACTTGCAACTATTTTCTTGCTCCCAGCTGTTGATAGGAAACTAGTGGAGAGTCCAGGAAGTTCCTGCTCCAGGCCAACACCCATCAAAATGTCATTTTAACACTTTGTTTTTGTAAAGATTAAACAAACAAGATGCTACATGTGAACTGTTGAGCTTCAAAAATGCTGGCTAGCTGTGTTACTGTAGTCTTTATGCTAAGCTAACTGGTAGCTGAATGTAGCATTGTAGCAAATAAACAGTTATTAGAATGGAATTGTTGAATGTGGAATGTAGAATGGTTCAACAGTGGAGAAAACAGAAAAGAAGACATTAAGGTTAAGCCTGCAGTTAGCCTACTATCCACTGGTGTTTACTGTCCATTGACAGCTAGCTTAATGTTAGCTGTTGACTGCAGCACTTCAGAAGTCCCGACCTAACAGTGATACTATAACAGGGAGCTCACACATTTTCACACTTTGTGCAAGCAAGCTATGAACACACACAGTACATAAACATGACAGCAGTGTCACTACTGCAAGTTTCAGTTTCTCCTCATTTGGAACCAACCAAACTTGCTGTCCGGCCTGTGTTCAGCTTGTTTTTCAAGGATTTTCTCTTAATGAAGTGTGACTTTTCTTTTGTCTATTTAGCCATTGTGGTCGTCGCCTCTCACACACAAATTATCCTGCTCTTCTTTTGCTGTTTATCCAAGATTTGTTACTGCTGCTTCTGCCGGAAATTTATCAACACATCACTTCCTGTCAGGCTCAAGATTTTTCCCTGGACGAGTGTAGTTGACTCTGGCAGTTCAGAGCTGTAAAAGCTTTAATGACATGGACCAAGTGGAGGTTAAAACACTGTTAAGTTGTCGATCAGTGATAGAAAGAAAGAATCAGATCTTTTTCAGTCAGTTAAGGTCAGAACTTTCACTTTGTTTCCCTCTCTCTGTCTCTTTTGGTTCTTTCTCCACCATCTATCTACAACTGTTCTGCACAAAGTGACTGGACTCAAAGAAAAAAAGGCTATTAGTTGACAAAATCTCGCTCCAGTTTTATCAGGAAGCTTGTCCTCCGTCGTGCAAAGACTGGTGTGTCACTGTTGTTTGCTTTGTGTGTAATAAATGGACAATTGCAGCATATCAAGAATGAAAACATGTTTTTTCTTCGAGTTTTATTTACGCTGTTGGCGATTAGCTCTAATTCAGAACTAGTTCAGTTCAGTTGGGTGAATCACCCTTCCTGGGCAGCCAATGTTACAGTCAGGGAGAGAGTGATAAGTGCGGTGGTTAAAGCAGTAGCGCATGGCAAGAAGATAAAACCAATGCTCCCGTGGACCTACAATAATGGTAATGTTGGAAATAAATCAATCCATCTGTTTGTGGGTCCTTGGAAAGCGAGTGTTCTGATGAAATTCCAGCGCTGGAGGCCATTTGGTCTGCTGCACTCTTCCACTTTTCTAAAGTGGGACAAGTATTGAACGTCTGCAATTCATCAGTGGCTACTATTGATCGTCTGGTCCACTCGCGCTCATGGTCAGTTGAAGTTGTCTCCCTGCAGGCAAGTTGCATTACGCGCCGATGACTCTGTGCTGTTTGTGATACAGTCTGCACAATTAAATTCTGCAGCAGCAACAAACGCTGACCGACATTTCTTTGTCCTGCACTACTTTGCCGTCTTTGTTTCCTGCTGTGGGATTAGCCTGCACGCTCCAGACGTCACTTCATTTGCGACGGTAAACAACGGCAGCTACTGTGAAGTGCTCACAGCGGATCTCATTACAAGTTGTAACAGACACCCGCCCTCGACAGCCCCACCTTCGTTTACCCGGCACAAGGGGAGAGCCGGCCTGCTACTTGTTGCTGTGCAGTGGAGAGCCCTTGGCAGAGCGGCAGAGTTGTTGGAGCTGTGTGAAGTGCTGGCAGGTGCCGGAGCTGGTGGAGGGACTCAGTCAGGGAGGGTGAAGCAGCTGATTGTGCAGTAATTTGTAGCTCAGATTTGTGTGCATGTCCTCCTGGACATCTCATGGTTCTTCTTTTGAGTTTCTTTCTGACTTTCCCATGAACCATTTCTTTTTCCTTTCCTTGCCCATCATAATTACAGCCTGCGTGACCTTCCACCGATCCAGCTCAGAAAAGCTAGAGAATAAACACAGATACCCAAACGATTTTTCTTTGTTCAGCAGAGAGAATGTTATTTTATGGCTGTCAGTCATAT
>JAQFJB010000007.1:8203617-8214303 GCA_029874875.1 Naso minor
TGTTATTGAGGTTGTGATCCCTGAAAAGACATCATAATAACATTGCAAGTGATGCAATTATGTTTACCTATGAACCATTAAATTAGAAATATTAGGAATCCTTTTTTTCCCCAGAATAGATTAATTGGTTTTTACTAATGCCTGAGTTGCACACCAGATGGTAACAGAAACTTTGCCTTTTTTTTTCCAATGCAGACATTATTTTATTTTTGTGTTGACACTGCTCAGACAATATTTGGCATTTAAATTGGTGTGAGTGCTTCAAATATGCCAGCTCCTGTTTGACTATCCACACCTCCACTGAAAATTTTGTCAGCCATCCAATCTGGCCAGTGGTCTGTCTGACTGGTAGATATAATATCCAAAAATATCACCTGGGAATTAAAGTAGTCTGAGTTATTTTGAGTCTTCAGATCTTGTGTACTACATAAAAGTTAAGCAAATAAATCTGCATTACACAGCATAACATATGCCATTTAATGGATGCTTTTAACCAGAGTGCCTTAAAGTGCCATGAGTGCATAGTGTACACATTTTAAAGTAGGCAGCCCCAGAAGTAATCAACCCTTTATCAGGAATCAGAACAGAAGAAGGCACTTTTAGGTACAAAATGCAGAAAGACTCAAACCACATTTAGCTCAACAAAAGCAAAGGGAAACAAGTGTGACAGTAATAAAAAATGTAATCCTCCAGTGAATTCAGGACAGAATGATTAACTTACACAGTCAGTATCTTTCTGAAGAGATTATATTATTTCAAACTAAACTGCCTGCGTGTCTCAGGAGCCTAGAGGTGGGTTAGGGGCTGCAGAGAGGCCCCACCCGTCCCTTTAGGCCTCTAAATAATCACAGGTACCACTAAGAAGAAAGCCTCAGTAATAAATCCCCTGTGTTATGTCTTAAAGCAGTTCACATCTTTTAAGTTTGGGCTGGTTAACAGTTCCTTATGCTTTCATTGCCTCTGGCCGCAGCTGTTAGCATCAAAAGAATTGTCAAGTCCTATTTCATAAGAGCTGAAGAGGTGCGTAAGATGCTTAGCCCGTGCCTTTATGAGTTCGGACAATGTCTGAATTGCTAATGTAATGCTGTTTTCTCTTGCAGAAGTGGTAAGTGTGCATTTAGGACTCAGTATATAATGGATTTGGAAGGGACATCTGTACCCTTTGTTTTAGTTTGCCTCTTGACGGTCTCCTGCTCCCTTCTGCTGTTTTTTTGCCAATGCGACATTTTGGACAGTGCTTAGTTTGGCAACATTGCATGCCTGCTGAGCGAGCTGTTTGGTTGGAGCTGTGTATTACCCCTGGGATTTCAGACCATCACGCTCAAAATCCACATTATTGGGTGCACATGTCCATATCTTAACTGAAAATCAACTTTACGATTGGAAATGAGCTCACAGGCTATGAATTTATTAAACATGTTATCTACGTACTGTATATTGTTCACATAGTGGTCTACAGACCTCTAAGGAGTGGAAGTGTTTTCCAGCCTACGCCTCTTATAGATAACATGCTGTTTGCAAAGAAGAAGGCAGAAACTCATTGAAGTCTTAGAGAAGAATAGTGGGATGATTAGAATTATTGTGCTCATACAAAATTTAGAAATTCTTTTCTTGCTGCAGACACCATGTGTTTCTCAATGTGAAATGCAAACACAAGTTTTTACACACTTACTCCTACTACTTCTCAAACTTGTGATTTAAAAGAATGGTAGAATCATATCAGTAGTTATAGTTAGCAGTAATTATTGAGCAATAGATGCATTCATGTGTCTAATAAAAGGATACACAAGAACATGATGCACTTGTTTTGATAGCTGTTGTCCTCATCTGAATGTTGTTTTTATTCTATGAGAGTAAACTCTTGTGTCTTGTAATAAAGGTAGGCTATAATATAACATCCGTGTAATCTCTGTTGTGTTTGTCTGCTGTGTTTAGGTGGTGGGTAGAGAAGAAGCACAGCCCAGTGCTGGATCCCAGAGGGACTATCAGTGTGGTAAGGACCCTTGAGAAGAAGAAGGGTGCATGGAGGGTTCAAAGCCTGTAAAGCCAGGGTCTTCAGCCTGCCTCTGGTTGGGGCTGGTCTCTGTGTCCGTAGCCTTCCTTTGTACAGAGGCCCGGACCACTCCGAGCCCTCCGCTCAGCTCCAGCAATGTGACCTGTGAGGGAAACTCCAAGTGTCATGAAGGGATCATCCTGCCCATCTGGTATCCAGAGGATCCCTCCATGGGGGACAAGATTGCACGGGTCATTGTGTATTTTGTTGCCATGATCTACATGTTTCTTGGAGTGTCCATCATCGCTGATCGTTTCATGGCGTCTATTGAGGTCATCACCTCCCAGGAGAGGGAAATTGTCATCAAGAGGCCCAATGGAGAAACAACCACCACCACGATCCGGGTGTGGAATGAAACAGTCTCAAACCTCACCCTCATGGCCTTGGGTTCATCCGCCCCTGAGATTATGCTCTCTGTAATTGAGGTTTGTGGACATGGGTTTAAGTCTGGTGAGCTTGGGCCCTCCACAATTGTCGGCAGTGCAGCCTTCAATATGTTTGTCATCATTGGCCTCTGTGTGTCAGTCATTCCCCAAGGAGAGGTACGCAAGGTCAAGCACCTCAGAGTGTTCTTTGTCACTGCAGGCTGGAGCGTCTTTGCTTACATCTGGCTTTACATGATTCTGGCTGTGTTTTCTCCCAACGAAGTTCAGGTCTGGGAGGGTCTGCTCACATTGGCCTTCTTCCCCATATGTGTACTCCTTGCGTGGGTAGCAGACAGACGACTACTCTTCTACAAGTTCATGCACAAGAAGTATCGCACTGACAAGCACAGGGGTGTCATCATCGAGACAGAGACTGAGCGCTCCAAGGGGATTGAGATGGATAGCAAGATTGTCAACTCTCACTTCATGGACGGAGGTGCGGCAAGCAATCTTATTGGTTTGATTGAGAGCAAGGAGGTGGATGAGTCCCGCCGTGACATGATCCGCATCTTGAAAGACCTGAAGCAGAAGCACCCAGAGAAAGAGTTGGATCAGCTGGTTGAGATGGCCAACTACTACGCTCTCTCGCACCAACAAAAGAGTCGTGCCTTCTATCGCATCCAAGCTACACGCATGATGACTGGCGCGGGAAATATTCTAAAGAAACATGTCGCAGAGCAGGCGAAGAAGAGTGCCAGTGTGCAGGAGGTGCACGTCGATGAGCCAGAAGAGTACGTGTCTCGGATTGCATTTGAGCCTGCTGTCTACCAGTGCCTCGAGAACTGTGGTGCCGCCATTCTGACCATCACCAGAAAGGGTGGTGACATCAACAAGACGATCTACGTGGATTATAAGACAGAGGACGGCTCGGCTAATGCTGGGGCCGACTACGAGTTCACAGAGGGTACAGTTGTGTTCAAACCAGGAGAGATGTTCAAGGAAATCAACATTGGTATCATAGACGACGACATCTTTGAGGAGGACGAACACTTTTTTGTGCGGCTCAGTAATCTGCGTGTCCTGGAGACTGAGGATGAGGTACTGTCCGCCAACAGTCTCCCGTACCCTAAGGCCATGCTGGGCTTCCCCACTGTCGCCACTGTGACCATTCTGGATGACGATCATTCGGGCATATTCACCTTTGAGAGCAACTCAGTGCACGTCAGTGAGAGCATTGGTATTATGGAAGTTAAAGTGCTGAGAACTTCCGGAGCAAGGGGGACGGTCATTGTGCCTTTTCGCACAATGGAGGGACTCGCCAAAGGAGGAGGAGAGGACTTTGAAGACACCTATGGAGAGCTGGAGTTCAAAAACGATGAGACCTGGTAAGAGAGCAACTCTTTTTCTTATGGGTGTGGAGCAGTCATTTTTTAATAATTTTTTTGTGCCAGTTTATTATTGATTTGATTTTAATCAACCAAGGTTATTGAAAATGAAGTGCGTTTAGGAGTCATAAATTTAGTACTTTCTTCGTCTGCTTGTTTTTTACATCCCTTTGATTTGTGTTTTGTTTTTGAATTGCAGTTTGATGGTGATAAACTGTCAAGAAATGATAGCTACATTATACGTTTATGATATGATAGCTTGCTTCAAAGCTTTTCAGCAGTCTGCCAGATACGCATCTGATTCAGTGTTTGCTTTTAATACAGTAATGTTGTCTTCTTTGCAGTTTGACATGATTCAATTCAGAACATACTTTGGTAACCTATTCATGTGCGTTTTGCATTCATCACAGAATTTCAAATGCCTTTTTTCTTTACATGGTTAGACAGTGTGTCGTCTCATCAGAGCGTGTAGCTGCAACGCCTTATTTTCCTGTCAAGAGATTTGCTCTCATCAGAGCGCAATCCTGTGTGTGTCGCACGCAACAGGGATTCAACATTGGGATTCGTCACACAACTCTGGGAACAGGAAGTCCTTAAGTAACCCCTCCTTGCTATTCTAATCCCTGCTGCTTTTATTTTGTCGAACTGGAATTTTTCTCTTTTTTATTGTTTCTGTATTATGTCTGCTTCAGCTAAAAGAAAGTAGTGTGAAAGGAGATATAGGAAAGGGATAACAAATAGAGCAAATTACAGCAAGAAATATCAAAGGCCAGTCTCAGGCCCATGTAATAAGCAGTACATGAAGGTCTTTAGGGTAAGAAGTCAGACCAAATCATGAATGACAAGGCTGGAGGTGTGATACCTTTTGGGGGCAGACGTGCTAAAAAAAGGTTGCAGTTTGGTGGTAAGCATCTATGAGTAATAGCGGTGTTTGATGTAAATTGTTTATGTTATTTAACCCTGTCAACTGCACCATCTGTGTACAATACTGCGCTGCAAAACACATAGGCTTACAACCGAGTGGGCATGTTTGGCAGTGTTGCAATAATAACAACATACTGTACAGTAGTACAAATAGCATTGGGGCCATGTATCGTATGATACTACGGCCTTTTGTCCCGTGCATGCCGGGCAGTGCTTTGGGATACTGGCATGTTTACAGAACTGCTTCTCCTGAGAAATATTGATTTGTTATTTCACAGCTTGCATCCGCTTGCCACTCACACATTGGTCTGCAGGCACTGAATCAAAGTGACATGCTTCTGTGACATCCCCCTCTCCCACCAATCAGGACCCTCCAAGTGTGCTGTGGCTCACCGTCAGGGTCTGTGCTCGGGGGTGTGGGCTCCAGATCTGAGGCAGCCCAGGAGACCAGGAGTGGGGGAATAAGTGTCAGGGTGATCAGCATGCTCTTGGGGCCTGCAAGGCTCTCAGGGTTTTTGTTTGATTTATGTGAGACATGCTTTACGGGCCGGGCCCGAAGGCTGTCGGGGGAGTGGAGGGGAGAGATGTGGAGAGGGACTATCATTATGAGGCCGCTGTGATGTTGTTGGCATTGTGAGGGAATGCTGGTCTATTGATCTGTTCATTGTGTTGAGCATTGTGCTGCGAGTTAGATGTTCCTACAGTGCAGCACTGCTCCTTTGTGAGTGTGCACAACTTGACACGCTGAGAATTGATAAATGCTAGTAGTGATCTGATAGAAGAATCAGACTTAATGGCTCAGTAATTATCGCTTTAGATCATTTCACACAACACTAGGGAACTGTGTTAAACAGATCTAATCCCTCCCTCATTCAGTCATGTCAGTTCCCTCATCATGCATCTCAAAAGTGGAGAAAATATTTAAACGGGTGCATGTTGCATGTTCAATTGTTAAAATGTTCAGTTAGTGCTTTGGAATAGTTGTAGCTGTAGCTGAGAGGACTGCTCTCCTGTCCGTATGGTAAATAGGTAGCCAGAGCTAGCGGCAAATCAGCTTAGCTTTGCATAAGGACTGGTAAACAAGGGCAGAGCTAGGTGCTTGCTGTGGTATTTTATTAAATTACAGACATGAGAATGGCATCAATCTGACTCTGCACATTAAAACAAATATAATATTCCCTGAAATTCTTTTAAACCATCTTAAACAGAAGAGCAGCACCAGCAGCATGACACGTAGGCAGACCTGTTTACACTCTATTTTTTGTTTGTTTGTTTGTTTGGTTACAGAATGAGCTTAAAGGTAGAGTCAGTAGCATTGTTTGTCTCAGCTTATAAACACAAACCGGGCCCCTCCTCACGGGCTCAACGCCACCAGAAGTATTGTAGCATGTACTTATACTCCTTGTACCCACACAGCAATTTACGTAGGAATATTACATTTGTTTTGATGGAGAAGGTGATAATTTTTGCAAGCTAGCACAAGCTTACCGCCTGTGTTTGGCACCCTCCTGTCAGATAGAAAGCAGGCCAACTCCATGTCACTCTTCATCCCCAGTCTCTCAAAAGCAGGTGAAAGCCAAACTGAGATTCACTCTTATTCTGGAACTTATCTTTTTCTTATCCACTTGCTGTTTTGCCTCACCAGGACCGTATTTCCTTTTCTCCACCGCTACATCCGCAACTGCAGTTGTCTCTGGTCTGAATGGTGTCAGGTTGCTATATTTTATCCACTCTCAGCGTCACCTGTGCGCTGTCATTTGAGGGAAATGCACCCACCCTCCACCCAGAAACGTCCCAACTAACCTGAAACATCAAAATACAGGCAGACGGTGGAGCTCTGCTGAAACAGTCACCACCACACATCAAGTGATGATTGAGGTGGATTAATTTTGTATAAGTCTATATTTTGTTTTTCAGAAAATTGCTACTGACCCTACCTTTAAGGCTCAGGTCAAAGGTCAAAGGCTTTCAATCCTTTTAGTTGGCACTTAAATCATTTCGCTCCTGTAAATGTTAACTCTGACATTTTCAGTGACATTGCAAGAAGATGCTGTGTGATTAGAAAGAAAAAAAAAAAAAAGATTACTATGTAATAAGTGTCAAATCACCATCTGTGCTATAAATGTCAAGTAAATGGTCTTGGTGACAAATTATAGTTCACACTGACACAGAGTACAAAATAAACAAGACTTTTACTGCAAAAGAACAGCTATGACAGATTGTGTATATTAAACTAAACTTACAGTCAGTGTAGATTCATGTACTCTCTATAGAGTATTGATAAATGTTATATGATTTCCTAAAACATACAGGACATTATTCAGCTGAGCAGTTAAAACAATGAAAATTGTTCATATGCATGAACACGCTCGAGCATTAATATGAAAATCTTTTCTTCCCCCTTCAGAGACTTCTGGATCTTTTGTAGAAATGGCAGACTGCTGTTACAGAACTCCCAACAAATCTCCTGAAATTTCCATAATTACACTCGGATAGTGATGAATTAGATTTGGTGTGCATCCATAAAAAAGACAAAGAGGAGCAGTGGAAGTGACAGCTTCATCCAGAAGCATACTAGAAGATTCATGAGAACATTTCCATACACAAAACAAAGGGGATGAATGTGTAGAATATTCACTAAAGGCATAATTACAATGATGTTTCTTCTGCTGCCTTGAAAGCTCTCCTCAGGGTCGTTTTCACGCTCATGACAAGAAAAAATACAGAATTTATTTGCCTCCATTGCCGTCACATTCATATTCCAACTCTGGCGTGTATGGAAATTGACAGTGGAAATATTATGTGAATTTCTATTTTGCATAGATGTTGAAATAACAAAAGAATTCCCTCCTTGCACATGGTGAAAATAGTTTTTCTTTTTGTTACCCATTTATTGTTAATTGTGACGACTAAATGAGGGCAGAGTGTGTCCCTGCGTAAAGTGCAACAACTTTTTTGACATCCTTTAGGACAATTAGACCCCATAATACTGAAGCTCTCATGTTCTTCCTTTCTCTCGCCCCATTTTTTTTTATGAGGCACTGACTCTCAATCTCTTTTAACACAGTTTGGGCCCATTGTTATCAACCAGAGAGGAAATTTATTACAGTCCTAATCTGGAGCTCTGGAATACATCACTCCAATTCTTAGCCAGACAATAGTTCTCAACACAAAAGGATGTAGTTTAATAGTTTCTTGGTGGCAAAGCTTCTGCTCTGAGATATGAACCTCATTGAGGCACCACAAGCCTCTTAAATGTACACTTTATGGCAGTTAGATCTATAAAAGTGACTCAACTTAAAGAGTTTTCCCTTATAGTTTAAGCAAGGGTAGCTGAGACAAATTTCTGAGTTATATAGAGAAGTTCCCAACCTTTTTAGCTTTGGACACATCGTCACAGGTTATAGCAGCAGTGTAAACATAGGACTTTCAGTAGATTTCTGATGGTTATGTTATTTGTTTTTTTGAATAATCAATTATTTGTTTCAATAAAAAAAAAATTAGATTACAGTTAAAAATGCTTTGAAAAAGGTCTTCAGTTTGCCTGTTTCATCAGACCGACTATCGCAAATCCAAAAATATTTAACTTACACAATAAAAGACAAGAAAATTAAGAAAATTCCTGTTTTAGAAGATGGATACAAGGACTGTCAATGTGTTTCAGCTTTAAAATGACTCAAATTCTTCCTGGCTTGTTCTTTCAATCAACTAACTGATTTATTGACTAATTGTTTAAGCAGATGCAATCATTTTTCCTTCTCGTTTTGTTTAAATTTAAAGGATTTTAAAGGTAATTTTTTTTTTTTTTTTTTTTAACATAAATTGACAAAAATTAGAGAAAAGTCAAAGCACTTGTGCCACAACAAGTCGATCCACACAGGAAATCCACACTTATTTCAGGAATCAACTAATTATTTTTAGACATGATTGGAGATAAAAAGATAAAATGATCTCCTCTGATGTGCTTAATCGCTGTTTTCTTTGTTTTCTTTGCAATTTGACTTTCTTGGACGGTTGGTTGGACAAAATAAGACATGAAGACAGAAGATGTCACCTTAGATTTTGGGAACTCTGATGGAATTTTTTCACTGTTGTCTGGCATTTTAAAGACAGGTAATTGATTAAAAAAGTAATCAGCAAATTAATCAAAACTAATCTTTAGTTATGGCCCTAAACAGCCCTCTTGAGATCCTTTGGAGACGTCTTCATTGGGAGCCTCTGCATAGCATTATTTTGCCTCTAAGAAAATGAAATGGCTGAAGGTTGCATGCTTCTGTTTAACCCTGTGAAGGTAACACAGCTGTTTGATGGAGAAGCTCCATCCTTTGGGAGACGGATGTGTAACCAGGCTCTGACGGATTCATAAACAAATGTGTGGTGTGCAGCGGACATACCAGAATCAGCTAAAGTAACTGCCACAGAGGTCACGCTTGTATGAACATGACTCTGCTGTGCCTTATATTTTTTTATAAATAGCATCATATGATGAGTTGCATTATGCTTATAATAAGATGCTCGGATTTGCCCTTTCCCCTGCTATCTACCCCACCCTCCTCCAGCTCGTGCAGCACCCTCACCAAACCTCTTCCTCTTGAATGTGTAGCTGTCACCCCTCTGGGCATCATGACTGACAGAACACATGTCCACACTGATCCTCATCCTGCTGACCACTCAGCTTTTCCCCATGCCGGCACTTTTCCAGACACCCTGGAATAGACCTATGAGGTTTACCTTACCACCCTGCAGCCAGCCCTCACACGCAAGCAGGATCATCTCAAGCTCAGCTAATCATAGTCAGTGCTGTACTTCTCTTATTTTATTCATGTGAGCCTCATAGTTTCTATTCTCCCAGTAATTGGAATGTGCCTTTGTATTTTTACGGTGCCTCAGGGTGCAACTGCACTTTGTTTTCTTTAGTGTGATGAAGTTTGTTTTGGAGTGTTTTTATGTTTGCTTCATTACAATTTACGCCCAGTTAAAAGTGAACCAGGGCTTGTAAACAAAGGTCACACTGACTCATATGTGGCTCCTTTTTGAATCGTTTTGATTTTATCCAAAAATGGATCAACACAAATCAAACTTCTATTTAACAAAAGTATTATGGACTGATTTGATGAATGCAGACATGTAGGTTTTAAATTATATTTTCTAGATATTTAGATTACATATCATCATCATTTAAGCAGCATTTTAATGACGATTTCCCATAGTAAAGCACGCTTTTACCAAATTTAGCCCAGTTTTAATGTAGACAGAGAGATGTCTCTTGAGCTACAGATGGCCTAAACAGAGCTTACTGATGGGGATTTGTTAGACTTATCTCTATTGCACCTGGGAAGAGCACAGGAAGACAAACTGACAGAATATAGATAACTACAGCCATGCTAGTGGTTTGTGAGGCTGTATTGAGGAACAGCGGAGTGTTAAGCTAAATGCTAACAGCAGCATGCTAACATGTATGGAATGACAATGCTAACACGCTGATGATTAATCGCAGTAATGTTTGCCAAGTTTACAATCAAAGCTTAGTAGGTTGTCATGCTAATGACTGCTAATTAGCACAAAAGAAAGTACGGCTGAGGCTAATGGGATGGTAAAGCAAAATGATCTGGTGTTAAACTACAGTCATGCTAGCAATTTGTGAAACAACACTAAGGCCCAGCAGGGCATTGAGCTAAATGCTAACATCTGGATGCTAACAAGTGAATGACAATGCTAACATGCTGATGATTAGCAGGTATAATGTTAATATTAGCCAAGTTTACAATTTTAGCTCTGGACCTTGACATGCTAACACAAACAATGAACAGCTGAGGCTAATAGGAAGACAACATTAAATGATATTATTATAACTACAGTCCTGCTAGTGGTCTGTGAGGCCCTACTAAGGCAAAGTGGAGAATTGAGCTAACTGCTAACATCAGCATGCCAACAGGTTCAGAATAGCAAAGCTATGCTG
>JAQFJB010000007.1:8253154-8263681 GCA_029874875.1 Naso minor
AAAGGGAATAAAAAGAGTAAGATGCATTCTCCAAAATTTCAAATTATCCTTCTAAATGACTACCACTTGATGCATGCATGTGAGAGGCAGTGCTATTCTCCCCACAGGTCTCTCTTTGCTCTCACTGCTTTTCTCACAAGGACATTATTGTCTTCCCCTTTTCTTTTTGGCCTTTCATTCAAACAGACCTGACCTAATATTTCGGCTGAGAGTGGTCCAGGATGGCATCCTTTGTCAAAAATTCAAAGCGCATTCGTGTGTTTTTCCCTATTCTCGTCTTGCTTGGAGGCGAAGCAATATCGAGCGGGGAAAGTGTTGACTCAGGGGGAAGCAGAGTGTCAGATTAATAACCAAGACTGGCCTCAAAAGCCAGCAGAGGAAGCAACAGAAATTAGACATGGCGTTCTTGTAGTTCAGCCATATGAAGAGTGCAGCATGTGCTTGCAGTGTTGCAGGTTTCATTCAGGTTTATATGGCTGTTTGACATCCTGTAGACGTCTCTCTAATGAAAGCAAAAAGGCAGACAACATTTAGATTTCTAGTAACACGGATGGGTCATCACTGGCAGTGGAGGAAGCAGGGAAATTAGATGTGGACAGAGTCCCTGGATGAGGCCAGAGGGAAGAAGGAGAGTGGCAGGTAAGCTAAAATGGCAATCAGTTATCATTTTCGTTATTGATTAGTCTGTCACCAATGGTATCAAGTAACTAAGCACATTTACCCCAGTGTATACATTACTTAAGTGTCATTTTATTGTACCTTTATTTTAGTTTTTCCATTTTACAGTAGCCTCTTTAAACTTCTACTCCACTACATTTCAGAAAGAAATACTGCGCTTCATACTTGGCCACATTTACCTGACGAACATACGTCGTTGTTACACAATCAGTAATGTGTCCATTCCCCCAAACCACCAACCAATCACGCACGCTTTTACACATGTTGCAGGACGCCTAATCCAAAACTGTGACACTTCTAATTAACAAGTTATTTTTATTCAGTTTGTTGCACGCTATGATTGTCTTTAAGGAATAATTAATAATAATAAACCTTAAAATTCTGTACAGAGTGGACGGTAATGTCTCTGAATTATATATTTGGTCCAGCCAACAATCCAAAGTCCAAAGATATTCATATGATGAGGCTAAGAGTGAAGCACCAAATCTCCACATTAGATAAAGGAATATTATGCATGTTTTGCTTGATAAATGAATATATTTTAAAGTGGTTTGTGATTCAGATGGGTAATAAATAATAACAGAACAGAGGGACGGGGGGAATGAAAATGGAAGGAAGGACATGAGGAAGAGAAGTGATGAAGGAAATATGGAGGATAAAAAAAAAGGAAGCAGCACAGGAGAGACGTTATTGGATAGTTAGACAGATGAGAAGAAAGATAAGTGGAAAAGAAGAGAAAGGACCTGAGGGAAGAGACCGTGTTTGTGTGTGTGTGTGTGTGTGTGTGTGTGTGTGTGGTGGGTATATGTGACACATACCATCGGACAGGATCAGGCAGAAGTAAATGAAGTACATGGCATCTCTCCCTGCTTCATGCATTATGCTAATGAGCTTCTAATGCTGCTGCTGCTCACTGAGTCCATGTAGTGAAAACAGCATCAGTGCACGCACACACACTCACACACACACACAAGAGGCCTCAGTGTGTGAGTACCTGCACGTGTACAGAGGCAAAGGTGCGTGCATGCACATGTAAGCATAAGCAGACACTCTTATATAATCATGCATGCACACCTTTTGCATGGCTGCACACAGTTTGGTCAAAAGTAACAGCAGTGCCCCCTCCTCTCTTCCTCACACCCCCACAGCTTCCTCCTAAGTCGCTGTGTATTAGAGACGTCTGATCATCAGATATGTGGTCCATTGCTCATGTTTGTTAATAGAAAAGTCACTTACGGTGACATCATCCTCCTCTTCCTCCTCCTCTTTGCCTTCATCTCCCTCCTCCTTCTCCTCCTCCTCCTCCTCCTCCTCCTCTTTACCATTTTGCTGTTGGTCACATGACATTCTGTCACCGTCTGAGTCAGGATGTGCAGTCCTGAGTCCCGAGCCAGATTTGTGGCTGGTAAGGAGCAAAAAAAGATCACGTTGTTTTGTTTGTAAGGTTTGTTTTCATGTGAGTGACCGACAAAATGTACTGAACTCAAAAATCGAATATACAATAGAATAAGGTTGATTTATGCTTTGGTCCTCTTTAATAGGTTTTAGATTGCCTGCATTTCTTACATATTCCAAAGTGTTTCTCAACAACCTTTTTGAAAAAGATATTTCATGTTAATGTGGGTGTTGAGTAAGATACTAAAACATAGGGCCAGCTGATATTATCTATATTATATATATATTATCTAGCATATATTTTCTCCAGTAAAGGCCGATATTAAGATCATAAAAAAAAAAAAAAAGCTCAGGCTACTGATTTAAAATGGTGTAATTACACAGTTTGTCCAGCAGAGGTGAAACTAGTTTGTTATTTAATAACTAATAAGTGAAGTGTTTACTGTTCAGTGCACTGATGTTTGGAATTAAGTTTGTTAAAATATAAGACATCCTGCCTCCATTACATGTCTGTCATAAGTATCTGATAACCACATTCAGCTAATATTATATATAAGTAATTGCAGCATGTATCGGCTATTGGATGGGCTGAATAAGTTTGGAGATGAGCAGAGCACACTGCTTTGGTATATCATTCCTGATTTGGTTTATAATTGTTAAAAACCAGTCAAATATTTGCGTTAAACATTGGCAAAGTATCACATAATGAGGTTCGTGCATTTGGAAGTGAGCCCTGCAGGCTGTTCTGGTTGGCTCTGCATGCTGTGTTTCAGGAAGCGTGCTAGACTTCCCTACATGGGTATTCTCAGGCATGCCAGCTCCATGCACACAGCGCTGTGCCTGCCCCCTCCCCTGCTCTGCTCAGATACCGCTGCGGTCTGCTTCAAGGATTACTGTCACCACTTTAACTTTGATTAGCTTTCCTGAAGTGGCAAACACCAGACAAAGGTTGATAGTGTCCCTGTTTCTTGGCCAAAAAAACCCAACAAAAAACTCTGTGTGGATGTTATTTGTCATGCTGAAGAGTAAGAAGCAGAAGTGAGTAACATTTTATCAGTGTCCTACCTGTGTCTATTTTGTGTCAGTAATCCGACAAAACGGGTAGTGAGTACAGCCGAGTGCAGAGACATGCACAGAGGAGGGAACGGGAGAGGAGGGAGCTACACAGACCATTTCAAGCTAATGCAGAAAATAGAAGGAAGAGCGAGGTTGTGAGTCAAGGTTTCCTGAAGATCTACAGACTTTACGGTTTGGTCAGTTGTGTCTAGCTGCTCTATAGGAGTCCTGAATTAAAATCAAAGATTCAAAAAAGAGTATAATATGGCCTCTGTAAGATGTTTGTCTTAAAAAAAACACCTTTGCTCTTTGAATTTTTCACCTATTTTTGATTTATTTTAGTAGCCTCCATATAATAGTTAAAAATCTTTTACTTCAGCGAAGTTGAAACTGTCCTGGATGCCATCTGAAAAAAAGTTATAACACATAAAGCTAGGTTTAGAGTCAGGTGCATTAAACATATTTTTTAAATCGTGGCAGGTACAGTTTTCGTGGCAGTGCTTGTAGGTGGGAGGACAGTGAGGGATCACATCCTTGCTCTTGCACTTGAACTCTTCCTGGTTAGTCACGTCACCTCTGCAGAGGATGGGAGCGATAGCATGATCCTCTGCTGCCCGTCACGTCCTGCTGGTAAAAGCTCCTCACTGTGGTATGAACAGAAGCAGCCAGTCCAACTGTGGCCAACACGGGTTATTGGGCTTGTACGGACGGAAAATGAGATTAAAAAGTTTTAAATAAGGTAGTTTTGGGAGAGCTTTTAATTTGAAAGTAGATTAATTCCTCTTTAACAAAAGTGAATGGATAGATTTGCTTAGCATTAAACATGAGCCATAAAGTTGTTGAGTCAGGCGGCAATAAAGATGAAATGTTGGTCATCGTAAACTGTGGCATTAAAAAAAGTTTAGACAGTCCCAGGAAAGTTACTTCACTGTGACTGATAATGTATCCGAAACTGTGTGAACATCCGTAATTACTTGTAAAGTGTTTTTACAGACTTACTTCCTGTATTTAATCCATGTTTCGTTGCTGCTGATTGTTTTCACCAGTTGCTGTTCTGTTGCTGGTCTCACTGAAGCCACTGATAGGAGGGTTGGTGTCCGTGTGGTCGTGGCGGTTTGCTCAGATCTTGGTCATGTGGGCAGCAGCGTCTGTTCAGCTGTCAGAGGAAAAGCTCTGAGTGAATGTTCATTCACATCCCGTTGGTCATATTAACAATTTATGCCAGCGCCGATTTTTCTTCTGCTTTTTCAGGCTGAAAAAGGTTGACATGAATATTGACGATGAAAGGAAATGTGCAGTGTGTGTGTGTGTATGTGTGTGTGTGCAGCAGAGAGAGAGAGATTTAGCAGGCATGTTTGCATGAATGAGTGGAGTCGCCCTCCTGAACTGTGTGTGTGGATGAGCAGCGTTGTGTGGATGGAGCTGGCTGAACCTGCATCACAGGGACAGGTTGAGGGCGAGCCCGGTCAAACACTTTGTCTCACACAACTGACAGCCAAAATATGGAGACTTTGGACCGCTCTTTAAACACAGCCAGGAATGCTCTTAACAGTGTACTTGAATATATAAAAAAAGCTTAAATAATTAAGTTTCATGTATGGGGATGCAAAAGATTTGGAGCTGCAGTAGCTCACATGTTTGAGCCGCTCACAGAGCTGCAGCGGCCTGAGCATCCTCAACCTCTCTCTCACCCCTTTTCTGTCTCTGGTCAGCTGTCATTTTACAATAAAGACAATAGCCCAGAAGCTAACCTTAAAAAAATGGTGATGCAAATGAGAAAGGCTTCACAACTGACATACTTTTAATTGATCCAAAATTGGTAAATTAACTTGTTACCGCGGCAGGTTACTCAGTTATTGCACAGACAGTCATGCATAGTAATAGATATATAGATGGCATTGAAAAGTGTATAGAAAATATACCAAAAATGTACAACATAAGCACATTATAGCAATATACTATGAATAAATACTGAAGAAAACACTTAAAACATAAAAATATAAACTAAGACTAAGAACACTGAAATATAAAAGAAACCCAGTGAATATAATTATCGAACAACTATGTACAATATACAGTGTTTGCCATTTGCATGTTACTCAAGTTCACAATGAGACAATGAAACAAACTGGATTTTAGTTCATTATTATTATTATGCAGTTTGAGAATGCAAAGGCTGCTCGGTGCTTTGCAAGAATGTAGCATAAAAGCCGGAATTTCATGTGTTTTTATTTGATAGATGGGCAAAACTCGAGAAAATGGAAAAATAATGCTCGTAATGGGAAAAAAAACTTAAATAACTTGTTTGGTGCCTCTTTTCTAAAGTTAAAAATTTGTGCACCAAAACTTTGTGAACAACAGAAAATGCAGGAGAATAATTTTTTGGTCACTTAAAAAGTAAAAGTAGAATAATTAAGAACACCAGCAACATGTGTGCAAACACTAAAGCTGGAGTTCTCTGATTCTTTTGGCATAGAAGCTATTAAGAGGAACTTTTAACTGGTTTTGAAGCAGTCTGAATTTAACACTGATGCCTCCTCACATCTTACCCACATCAGCAACGAGACCATCATCATCATCATCATTATCATCATCAAATAATTTCAATATTTTGTGCTCATGGCAAAATTGTTATTGTGCAAAAAAAGTGGCGTGTCTCTTTCACTCTCTCCCAAAACCAGCAGGTCAATTGACACTGTGTCACGCCCCTCGTAGTGTCAGTAACAGATGCACCGGGCTCCCACATAAATTTTGCCTTTGTCGAAAATCAGTAAATGTGCAAAATGGAAACAGCTGTTTTGAATGAATTGTGACGAAGCAAATATTTGTGGAGCAGCGTGGCAACCAAAGTTTTCCTAGATCTTATCAGAGGAACATTACGGTAATTTTAGATGGAAAACGGCAACGGACTGCCACAGTATTTTGTTTCAGGTGTGCAACCTGTACTTCTACTGTCTATCACAGCCATGTGTAACGTTGCCTATACCGCCAGTCTTTTGAATAAACTACGCTTTACAGCCAAGTTTATTCACTCCAGACCATCCAGACCAGTTGTTGGAAACACTTCTAATTAGCATTTTTTGTTTTGCGAGACTTAGGAAGTTTGCTTAAAATTCTCTACATATTAATGGAAACATGGTTAGTGTGAGGGAGTTCCTCTAACCGACCCTTTCAGAACTGCCAGCAAAACAAATGCTGACTTTTGACAAGTTCTTTATGACAGGAAACAGTTCTTTATGACAGGAAACAGTACCTCTTTTGTCCGCAGACAACACAAAATAAAAGTTCCTCATAGCAACTTTAAATGAGGGACGTGAGACTGTTTCTATTCACAATCAGGATCATTTTTACCTTGTTTCACTGGTTGTGGGCGAATCTGCAGAGAGCATTTACCGTCCTCAGGGTGCCCTGCAACTATCACATTATTGTCAGCCACACACATGTAGTATACAGACATAATGAAACTTCATCCCATCCAACAGTATTTCATACCAGTGTGATTATGTGTCTCAGTATGTGTTGTGTGGTAACAATGCCGCAGTTGGCAGGGTTTGATTCCCAGCAGAGATGCAGTCATTACCATCAGCCTGCTCGTAAAGAACAGTTCTTCAGAGGAATTTTTCATTGAGAAGACTCAACTTGTGTGCTCAGTCTCTGTAGTGTTTCTGTGTCAAAGAGAGAAACAATGATGAAGGACAAACTCTCCGCCCTGATCAGGTCACACTCATTTAAAACATGTCAGCCGGCTCCTCCCCGCAGGCCGCATCTCTGCCCGCCATGTTCCTGTGTCATTTCATGTCACGTGTCATCCCTGTTTGTGTTGATTTGCATCAGTCTGTGTCTGGCGGCTTCCTGCGCAGAGACAGACAGATAGCTCTAATAGTAACTAACTATAATGATGCCTTGCTGCAGGTTTGGCTTAAATTGAATGAACGAGGGTCTGTATGCGAGGAGTGGAAAAGCCAAGCATCCGTCACAGAAGAAGCAGGCAGGCGGTCCGTGTACCTCCACAGCAGATTGGAAGAGGAAGATGAGGAGGAGGTTTGGATGTGTGAACAGCTGGAGGCTGAATAAAGAGGGGTTTGGGACGATGATGAGGAAACAGTGCAGGAGGCAGAGACGAGGGGTCAGAGACACCTGGCAGAATCCGAGATCATCAGACTAAATTTATACAAGCCTGTTCTGTCTCGGACATGAACATTCTGATGTCCTTTAATCTGACTTCTATTGTGCTGGTAATTAGCACCGTCACCTCACTGCAAAAAGGACGCTTGGCAAAGCCGCAAAGTTCTTCCTGATGAGGTTTTTAAATGAGATGACAGACCTTGAAGCATCCGAGCTGGTCGTGTTCTCTAAATCTGTGCTTCCTTTACAACAACCTTTTCTCTTGGACCTTGAACCTTTCACAACAATATTTTAAAGTTGCATCAACTTGTTTGTTATTGAAACTAGCAAAACAAAGAATGAAAAAATTGCTCCAATCCTGGTTAAATTCTAGGCCTGTCTTCTTCCTGATTACAGCAACAGATTCATCACAGATTCTGCAGACAGACGTGCAGGTCAGAAGAGGTTGGGACTCTAATTTGCAAAAGCCTGCCTGTGTTTTGTCCTGTGATGGGACAACAATCTGTCCAAGATTTACACCTGACTCTGAGACAATGAACAGAATAAAGTATGCAAAGACATTTAGTACAAACATTTACCAAACAGTTTAAAGCTGCAGCTGTTAACTTTGTGGTAAACATCAATAACTTTTTGTTTTCTATCTAGAAAAAAATTCATAATATCCATAGACAGCTGTTAGTAAGTGACGTGGTCTGAGAGTATGGCCAGATCTCTCCTTTCCCATCATGCCTCTGTATTCAGGATTGGTAAAAACCCTATCGCTCCCGTTCTATTTGCCCAGTCAGTGACGCTCTCTGTACTCTCTGTCCTGATTGGCCGGTCTACGCTGTGCTTCTTACTGACAGGTGACGTCGGTACGAGCTGATTAGCTGTTTGTGTCTTGTGCTCTGACTCACAGACTGACACCAACAGTCGGCTTCAACTGGCAAAATGGAAAACCTGTGAAAGCGGTAACTATGGTAATGCTAATGCTAGCGCAAGTCAATCCATTCTGCAATAGTCACTACCAAACTCAGATTAAACACGCCACAGTGCACCCAAAGCAAGTTGAACATGATGACAGACTATTGAGGCAAATTTGAGTGTTTGTAGCAAAACTTGAAGCGTCAAACTACGGCTGAATTTCTTTAATATTGTGGCTGCTCAGGACTCAGTAGCAACAGGAACTAAACAACTTTGGCAGCTCTGATGGTACGTCATTACAAACTTACACCGCCAACTACCGGCTACAACAGTGCTTTCAATTCTTAATGTAAATGCAGATTTTTTTTCAAGACGCTAAGGAAAGACTTTTCTGTTTGAAGTAGGGCTGCTCTCGTCCTAAAGAAACTCTTTAAGAATAGTTTCTTTTTAAATGTAATATGTGGTTTTCTTCATTCTTTAAGTATTCTGCTTGGTTTTCCAGTGTTCTTTGGAAGCAGTGTACAGGAACCCTTTTATTTACCTTCAGAATACATTTAATGTGTGAGCGGTGTTGAACATAATTGAAGTTTTAAATTGTCTTTGGAGGAGTTTTAGCTTTAAAAACAGACTCATTTATTTTTGTCTTGTGAAACCAGTGACTTTGACCTCAGGAGCGGACACTGGTTAAGTCACAAAAAAACCCCAAATCCACACCTTTATTACCAACTTTTGTCTTTCCAGTTGCTGCAACATTGACCTCTTTTTGATAGAGGTTAATCCCTCCAGCATGCACAGTGAATGCACCATCTCCAGCTGAGTGACAGGTTCCACTGTGAGGGGCTGAGGCAGCTGGAGAGATCCGACTCTTCTCCTCTTCTCCTCCCAACTACTTCCCCTCTTCCCTCCCTCCTCACATTTCCCCCCTCCCTGCTCTGCCTCTGTGTTGGGCCCAGCCGACACACCTAGGGGGCTTTGAACAGGTGTTATTCCCCCATCAGGGGCCACACTTGAAGGAAATGGCGGGAACGAAGTTGGCACATAGATGACTGGGAAATTAGGTCAGCATCCCGAACCCACACGCACAAACACAGCTACACACTGCCAAGAGTGTCTAAAAATAACGATGTCACAGACAGGGGGTGGACAGGAAAATAAAGTAAATGAAAGCAGAAGCGTTTGCCGAAGAAGAGGAGATGAGTGTGAGGGAGGCCTGGAGAGAAGCAGACATACAGGAGGAGAGAAGATATACTTAAAATGTGAGAGTGAAGAAGGAGACGGTGGCGAAAATGAGACGGGGATGTGGATGGAAACGGAGAAGTGAGCTGGATGGGGCCAACCATATCCCTCGTGATTGTCCCTGACACACCTTGTTAAGGCGTCCCACTGTGCCCCCTTACCCTCCTCTTCCCCCTGGGCCCTGACATACTGTGTTCCTGACAAACACGGTAGGGGGGACATGAAGAAGAGCAGAGGAGCAACGGCTGCAGGAGGTAGCGCTGTATTGTTCAGGCTGAATTACACGGTCACGCAGGGTGGGCAAAGAAGAAACCCGACGAACAGAGAAAGGGAGAAGACACATACTGTTAAGAGGGATTAGCTCTAACAGCAGAGGAGGGGGATGAATATGGAAAGGAGTCAGACCGGGGTCAGATCGTATTTGCAAAAATTTCTCAGTGCTTGCTTTAAGTTGTGCGATGGGCGGGAGGCTGCTCCAGTATCATGAGAATAAATTAATGCAGAAAAAAGCAACCTCCTAATGCTGTTACTGAAACAATGAGAGGCAGGTTGCACTTTTCAACCTCAGGAGTTTTCCCAGGAACACAGGAGGCCTTTTAACAACTCAGGGATGATATATTCTGCTAGATCAGGGCCTAAATTTAGTTCCTGCCCCACAGAAAGTTTCTTGCAAGGAAACACTACTTCCTTATGTCAGTGCGCACCAGTGACCATCACAAAGTGGCTGATATAGACTGAAGGCCACCACAAGATCTCCAAGAGTCACTGATAACAATATTAGGATTCGGAACGAGTCTTATAATGTTGATGTTTAAAGAGATGGCAGGTTCTGTACTTTGAGAGATAATTGTTTGTTTGTTTGTTTGTTTTGTCTTAGTCAGATGAGAAAAGCATGAACACTCTCATGTTTCACTGTTAAGTGCAGAGCTGCAGCAGGAAGAACATTGGTCTAGCTTAGCATTATAATTGGATGAAGAAGGCTATCTTAGCTGAAGTATCCACCTATAAATATCTTTAAGGCTCACTAATGAACTCTTTCTGTCTAATTTACGTACGCAAACAGTAATGTAAAAATGACTATTCAAAGAGCAGTTGTGATTTTGAGAGTATCCTTTAATAAATAATGGAACTACA
>JAQFJB010000007.1:8499051-8511189 GCA_029874875.1 Naso minor
TTCTTAACACTCGGAAATAGTCCTTTAACTTTGAAAGCTGTCCATGAACTCTGCTCACTGAGCCACCCACTCACCCAACCAGGCCGGTGGTCTCTGCTGGCGCTCTGGTCTTTGAGGGCGCGGGTTCTGCTGATGTCTCGCCACCACACCACCCCCACTATCCTGAGGGTCCTCAGGAGCAGGAGAGTCCAGGCAAGGAGAGGTGGAGGGCTGTGCAGCTGTGTAGATGCTCACTGCTTGGTCTGATGGGCTGAAACCGGAGGCCTCCTCAGCGTCGGCGGTGGAGAACAGTTTGGACACACCCAGGCCAGGGTCCGTAGGATCTGGGTCCAATGTTGGTGGTGGTAACTCCATCGGCGTCCAGCTCTCGGCCTGCTGAATGACCCAGGCACTGTCCAGGGGATCGTGGGAGCGATAGGGCTTCATTTGGTCATGATGAACCACTTTAACTTTGGTCTTGGGGTTCCTCTGAATGCCATAAACCAGATCATCCAACTGCCCCAGGATGAAGTATGGCCCTTCATAAGATGGAAGGAACTTTTTGACTTTGTTCTTGACTTTCTGTGTGCCTTTGATGAGATACCACACGGCATCGCCAACATGATACTGTGTGCGGCAGCAGTTCTTGTCATACTGTCTTTTTGCACGTTTTACAGACTCACCAAGAGCTTCTCTGGCAATTTGGTGTGCCAGCTCCAGGCGCTCTCTGAGGTGCTGGACATATGCAGGGGTTGAGGGAGTTTTGGCAGGGTCCAGCAGCAGGCCCGCAACCAAATCTACCAGCTCACTCACTTCCTTGCCGAACATCATAAAGTTGGTAGTGAACCCAGTTGCGCTGTGCTTCGTTGCCCGGTATGCCATGACTGCGTAGGGGATCATAAGGTCCCAGTCCCAGTGACAACGCTCCACCGTAGCAGCCAGGATCTTCTGCAGAGTGGCATTAAACCGTTCTACCTGGCTGTCGGACTGGGGTCGGAAAGGTGTGGTGTGCGTTTTCTCGATATCAAATAGTGTGCACATTTTCCGGAACAAAGTTCCGTCCTTGATCGCTGTGCAGTGACTGTGGTGCCCTGTAACGACACACCCTCACCGAAGCGAGCACTTCAGCCACAGTTACAGCCTTGTCATTGGGTAGAGGAAAGGCTTCCACCCACTTGGTGAAATAGTCCTGAATTACGAGCACATATATGTTGTGGCCCTCCGTCTCATTCAAGGGGCCCATAATATCTAAGGCTATACGTTCCACTGGGGCTCCCACTCGAACGGTGCCCATGGGTGCTTGTGGTGTTTTGGGGGGCCTGGCCTTGGATGCACAGTTGGTACAGGTGCCACACCAGTTGGCAACATCCTCCCTCACCCAGTACCAGAAGTATCGGGTCTGCAGCCGGGCCACGGTGAGTTCCACCCCAAAATGTCCACCAACCAGCCCCTCGTGCATCTGCTTCATGACATCAGGCTGGACGACACGAGGCAGCACAATTTGGGGGTTAAACTGGGTGTCGTCGAGGCAGTAATGCTGCCAAACCAATATCCCATCCCAGATGTAGAGCCATTTCCACTGGCTCCAATATGATTTGGTGGCTGGGCTATTTGGTGAAACTGTTACCCATGGAGGGTGCTCCCCGCCGGCCTCCATCCACATTTTGATCAGGCCGATGTCTGGGTCAGCTCCCTGGGCCCGACGTAGCTTCTCCAAAGACCAGCCACAGAACAGCTCAGTTTCAGTCTTGTCAGTCTTGGTCAGATAAATTTTCTCTGGGGGGCTTAGTGTCAATGCTGGCTGGTGGAGCTTCATCAACCCCCACCAGACTCACTGCTGCAGACACAGAGTGCCTCTCTACCCCCACTGGACTCTGCACCACCTGATTGACATAAGAGTCCAACTCACACTGCACAGCCTGATGACTGAAGGATGCAGGCTGGGGAGGGGGGCTCGACAGCTTGCACAGACAGGATTGGTGGCAGGGTCTCCTGGAGAGGCTGTTTGCGTTACTGTGCAGCCGACCGGGGCGGTGGATGATCTCAAAGTTGTACTCGCCGAGTCTCTCGAGCCATCTGGCAAGCTGTCCTTCAGGCTCCTTCATCTTTGTTAACCACCGAAGACTGCTGTGGTCTGTACGAACAACAAAGGGCCACCCCAGGAGTTACTGCCGGAAGTGTGACGTGAAGTCCACCACGGCTAACAGCTCCCGCCTTGTGGTGCAGTAATTCTGTTCAGTTTGAGACAATGTACGACTGCCATAGGCCAGCTCATGTTCCCGGCCCTGCTACATTTGGGAGAGGACGGCGCCAATGCCCACGTCACTTGCATCAGTGTCTAATATCATGTCACCCTGGTCAAGTGGGAAACCCAAGACTGGTGCAGTGGTTAGCAGGCGCTTGAGTTCGTTGAATGCTGCCTGGCATTGTTCAGTCCACTGGAACTGGGCATATTTCTTAGTCAGGGCATGTAGGGGCTCAGCTATGGTGGCAATGTCTCTTACAAACTGCCTGTAATATGATGCGAGGCCAATGAAGAGGTGGACCTCCTGGACCTCGGCCACTCCTGCACCTTTTGAACTTTGCTGGGATTGGTAGCCACACCTCCCTCCGAGACGATGTGGCCCAGGTAAGCAACTTGGCGGCGGAAGAGGCAGCATTTAACAGGCTTGAGTTTCAAATTGGCTTGTTGGAGCCTGTCAAAGACCTGGCCCAACTGCTTCAACATCTCTGGCACATCCCTGCCCAGCACAATGATGTCGTCTAGATAGACCAGGCAAGTCTCCCACTGCATGCTGGCCAGGACACGGTCCATCAGTCGCTGAAACGTCGCTGGAGCGTTACACAGTCTGAAGGGCACAACGTTCCACTCGAACAGTCCATTTCTGGTGCAGAAAGCAGCTGCCTTGTGTGCTTTGGGGGTCAGTTCAACTTGCCAGTAACCAGATGCGAGATCCAGCATACTGAACCACTTGGCAGTAGAGAGAGTGTCCAATGTGTCTTGGATGCGGGGTAGTGGATATGCATCCTTAAGAGTACAATCATTCAGGGCCCTATAGTCTATACAGAGGCGATACGTCCCATCCTTTTTGCGTACCATCACTATAGGCGACGCCCAACTGCTGTGGCTGCTGCAGGCCAGACCCGTCTCCAGGCTCTGTTGAATCTGTTGGTCCGCACTCTGTCGTTTATCCCAAGCCATCCTGCGTGGCTGCTGCTTGACTGGGGTACTGGGCCGGGTTATGATGTCATGCTACACCAGGCTGTTGCAGCCAAGATCGCTGGGGCCCATGGAGAATACACTGCCATTCGTGGACAGCAACTGTGATAGTTGAAGTTGCTCCTCAGCACTAAGCTCAGTGGAACTCCTCTCAACCACAGTGGTGCTGAGGGACGATGGGGGAATTGACAGTCTGTTTATGACTTAATGTTTGCTTGTTTGTTTTTTTCTTTGTATAGTATTTCATGTAGTGTTTGTACCAAGCAGCACGGCCCTCTATCCGAAGCAAATCTCTCCCACGGGAGACCTATAAATATGACTTGACTTGACTTGACTTCAAGTTGGGCTGAGGTTGCTGAGGGCAGGACTTTGGCAGGCTGAAGGACCCCAGCAATGGCCCCCTTTTTGATAGTCACGGCCATGTTCCCAGGATTGAAGATGCGGAGGGGCACAACTTTAAGGGGCTGAGCTCCCACCACTGCATGAGCCACCAGCACCTTGTGTTTCTCTACAAAGCCTTTGGTGGGGCTTAGCAACACCTCCCCTTTAACTGGTTCCCCAAAGTGGGTGCTGCCTGGTACTACATACTCCTCTCCAGCTTCCAGCACCACAGTCCGGGCCACTCTCACTGCAAGTGTCTTAGGTTTGCTTTGCGATTGGAAGTATGGCACCTCCTCCCCAAACAGCACTATATGATGGTTTCCAAAATCAAGGTATGCATGGGCTTGGACCAGAATTTGGTGGCCGAGGAGCACTTCATCACTAGCTATATCAGCAACCAGGAAATGCACGCTCACCTGCCGGCTGTTAATTTGAATAAGGATGTAAGCTTCACCGAGGACAGGTATATCACCAGGGCCGACACCAAGCAAAGTCTTTACCACAGATGGTTGAAGGGAGGGGCGGACATCTGGGTGAATAGCACTGTAGTGGCGTAATGGCAGCACACTTTTCCTTGCCCCACTGTCCAAAATAGCACATACTTCCAGCTCATGCACCAGCATATAAATGCTCATTTCCTAAACTTGAGGTTTCAGGTGAAGTACAGTGGGCTCCAGTTTTTCAGGGGAGGCTGGTGGAGCCTGGGCTTTGATGCTCTTCTTTGGTGAGGGGCATTTCCTCTTCATGTGGCCCAGACCTGAGCAGTTATGGCAACGTACCTCCTCCCACTGAAGTTCTTTACGCACCTTCCCCCGGTGTGTTGTGTGATTAGGGCTGTGTGGCTGAAACTGAGGCTTCCAGCTGGCTACTGGGGATGCAGCAGCAGGCTCCGGTTCCTCCACCTCAACTCCTTCTCTGACGACAGCTGCTCGGGGCCTCCATTCAGCCATGTTACGTGCCCCTGTGTGCATCAGGTGGGTCACATATGACACCGCCCGCTTGGTGGTTTCGGGGCAGCGGGCAATGTCGTAGGCTTGGGCTTGTGTACGGGGCCGCTGTTCTAACAATTTCTGTGCAATCTCTGCGTCACCCACAGCATTAGTGAAAACTTGTAGTGAAAACTTCAACCTCTATGGCGTCTTGTTCAGTCTCTGTTCTGTCACTGTAAGCTACTGAAACTTTACCATAGATGTCATCTCTCAAAACATGAAGAGCCTCACCCACCTGGCGGACTCGCTGTCTCAGTTCAATAGCTACTGCAGCCGCAAATTCTGAGGAGGGGCCATACGCAGTTTCCATCTCCTCCACCAAGCAGCAGTAATCCCATCGTGAAGACCGGGGATTCCTGTGAATGATGGCCCCTGCAGCTCCCACCAGGCAGAACTTTAACTGGACCACCATTGTCCTCTCTGACCAGTGATTAGCCTTTGCGCAGCTCTCAAGCCTGTGCAGGAACTCATTCCATGAAGTGGTGCCATCGTACTGACCAGGACGTAAGGTGGGCACTCTCTCTCTGTGATCATAGTCATCCTCAATCTTAGATGAAGGCTGGTGATATGCACTGAGGGGCTGTCGTGCACATGACTTGGGCTGGACACATTTGGTGGAGGAGTCCTTTAATTGCAAAGTCTCTTCTGGGGGGTTATAGCTGGGGGTATGCGGCCCGGTGCAGGTGGGACATGGGGGGTGCTGAAGGACAGGGGTGCTTTGGGTGAAATTGTCTTGGCATACAGGGGAAAATGGATTGGTGTAAGGGGCTACAACAGTTGCAGAAGGGGGCAAAATTGCATATTGTGGCTTTAATAGCTGGCCATGAGTTTGCTGACTCTGCATAGGGAAACATGGGTGGTGGCCTTGTACATTATCCACACTGTCATGGAAGTAGCAACTGTCCTCCATGTCTTTAAGAAAGGGGTTGGTGTTTGACCATTGGAGCTGTGGGGGCTCATGCTGTGTCTCAGTCTCTCTTTGCCCTATTTTAACCATTCCTCTTCATAGCAAAAGGGGTTAGAATGTCAATATTTCCTGTTTCTCTTGCTCACACTGTCCATCTGTACTTGTATTATTTTGTCATTAGCTGCCGTTAGCGTCATGAATGGGTTTGAGTGGCTAGTGACTTGTCCACACACATCTGCGACAGCCGGGCTTTGACTGTGGGCCGCCATGTTAGCTTAGCTGCTTGGCTGGTTATAGCAAACAATGACTTTTAGCATAGCTCAACTGTTCAGGTTTATTTCACTGTTCGTCCGCTCACCACTGCTCTTTTCTGGAATGTTCCAAGGTCCCTTCGTGTTCGCCAGTGTTAACCATTCCTGCTCAGCTCTCCAACCGTGGGCAGGGAACACAGGGGAGATCTCCTCCAGAGCCGACGTCGGGGTTAACTCCCTTTCACCTAGCAGTGGAAGGAGCGGACTCTGTGTCTTGGTTCGAACAGTCGCTTTATTTCTTTACAAAACCATACAGTAACATGGCGATACACTTTTTCTTCCTCCCCACTTCTACTCTCCTCACACACACAAAACTGCCACTCCCTCACTTCTCTTGACCACACACCATACGTACACACACACGTCACACACCAGCACCACCACACACCAGGACTCAGATGGCGAACAGAGAGAGGAGAGGGGTCGGTGGGCGGAAATAAGAGCAAAGATATAGAACATTTAGTATTGAGATCCTCTCTATGTTGGATTAAACCAGACGGATCGAAGTGCGACACCAAAAGAAGGGGGGGCTGTACAGACGCTGCTGATCGAGAGCCGAACTGAACAAACGTTCACCTGTTTAACAAGAGACCGTTAAAACTGTGAGTACTCTTATTGGCCGGCAGCCAGAGCGCCATCAGAGCAACCGCTAACAAGAACTAAGCCGACAGGCTGGAAAGGAGGCGGAGGAGGAGGAGGGTTAGGAGCAAGACGAAGCTCTTGAGTAATCCGGACAAGATTCTGGAGAATATTCTGGATCCTCCGGCCCGCCTGAAAGAACAGAGCCGATCCTCGCTTCACACTTCCAGGTGAGATCCGGCCAACGTGGGATCCATTAGTAGATCCACTTGACAAACATCCTTCCATCATGTCTTATAGAAAGAGAAAAGTACTCAAACAATGTTTATTTCTTCTTCTTAAGAGTTTGATTGGCAGGTTATGAGGGTTAAAACGTCCCAAACTGCTCCCCCTGTGTTTGCTGCTGATGTGGATCCTTATCTCAGGATCTTTGCCTCGTCACAGATCAGAACATGGGCATGCTGAAACCCTGGAACAGCAGAGAGGAAAACGACTGTCAGACATAAAGAGAAAACATCTGGACAGTGCACGGCCAGATGCTGCAGTGCCTCTTTCTGACACTGGGGGCATCAGAGTTAAAAATTTAAGTGGCTTATAAATCTGTGGTGGAAAAGTTTTTTGTCTAGAAATGACTGCAAAGACTGATTCACACACACACGGCTGCAACAAATGATTATTTTCACTACTGATAAGTCTGATGGTTGTTTTTTATATTGACTGTTTGGTTGGAAAAAAGCGAAAAATGTCCGATACAACATCCAAGAGCCGGTAGTGAAATGTAAAAATTGTTTGTTTTGTTTTCAAGATACAATAATAAACCAAAAAATAGCAAATGCTCTCATTACGGAGCCTAGAAATGTATTTTTCCATTTTTGTATAAAAATGACTGATTATAATGACAGTTCTAGTGTTTTTTTGTGCCAGCTGACTAATCAATTCAGTAACTTCCTTGATCTCTATTTACTCTCTTGATCCTAATTTACAAAGACTAGAAGATTTACTTACCGACTCGTCCTCGATCATCGCTGCAGAGTCGAAGAAGTCCGGTCTTAATTCTGCTCTTTCGCGTCTGTTCCTGGATGGCGGCTGGGAGGGACAAAAGCCAAAAAGACATTAGATGCAGAAAAATAATGAATTGATTATCAACTGAAAATGTACAAATCAGATGTAGTGGAGGACAGTGTCATCACTCACCAGGTCGATCACCATCGTGTCTTCAAACTCTTCGTTCATGTCCTCCAGCTGGCCCCGCGATGACATCATCACATCCTCAAAGATGGGCTCCGCGTCATCCTCCATCAACCCACGCCTGATGGGACATGACGAGAAGGACAAAAAACAGGATTAGAACAGAAGCTCCACATCTACCTTTTAATCATTAGTTTGTGTTCCCTTTTTAAAAGCTGAACACACTTACACAGTCTGCCGGACGCCCTGATTGCTGCGTGACTTGATGTAGTTCATTCCCGTCCGGTCCTTCCTGTTCACCTCCTCCATCTTCTGCTGGCCGAGCCACGACATCTGCATCTGAGGACTGAGACACACAGAAGCTCAACATACCACCTGGAAGAGTCATAACACTTCTGTGTACTTCCTTTTAGTAAAAGGTTGAGTTAGTTCAGTAATGTGCTGGTTCACATAAGCTGTGGTGCATCAACTTTACATTGAAGGTACGTCTCATTATCTTGGGTATTGACATTTCATATCACTCTCTGCCTTAGTGCGTTTCAGAGGGAATCATTACACGTTTTGCTTCAAAACATGCTTAATTTTTAATTTGCAGTCACATTATTAACACAACCTACAAACAAAGATTCAGCTACCCAGCTGCGTATAAATTCATCAAGATTAGCTCCACCTTTACCAGCTCAAACATTTTGTAAATTAATTGAGTATTTGAATATTTTTGGAAAAAATCTGAGCCATTTTTCCACCGCTGTCTTTAAAGCAACAATATGTAACTTTATGCCGCGGCCCGCGGTGACGAAAACGAAACGCTAATATGTTGCACGAAACAGCAATTTTAGTGAAACTGGCTCATATTTTATGGAGAAAATGTCCTCTGGGTTTCCCTGTGATGTCCTACGACTGCTCAGCATCGACTCTGTGATTCACGGAGGTCCCTGAAAGAAACAGATCAAAGCTGCAGCTCAGTGGCACCGGGTAGTGTTGGTGTTCTGTCCTGCTATCAGAGGTTTGACTTGCCAACAGACACCAGAGCCAGAGCTGAGATAGTGGGCAACGTAAGTGGAATGAACAACCTCTGCTAGATTCATGGCAGAGGTGTGGATACTGTCAAGAGGACGCTGAAGGAAGAAAAGAGACAGTGAGCGAGCGAGAGGACCAGCAGGAGTTCTCTCAGACTGGTGTGTAGTTTTTGGGGACAGCTATGCCAAATAAAAAGCGGCAGACAGACACGAAACTGGACCTGTTGCTGTTGAATGGTAAGTTACTTCATATTCTTTTATTAAAATTACTGTTTTGTGCGACGTAGTAACATTGATTGTTTTGACTGTGGACTGCAGCTCAAGGGTAAAAAAGTTTCACACTGTTGCTTTAAATAATGAATAAAAGCTGTTGTGGATAAATTAAAGTGTAAAAAGTAATTCAAGAATTAGTTTAAATTCATCAGTTTATACTGATGTGTATGATTGTATGTATGTATATACTCACTTGTGAACGTAGTCGTTCTCTGATCCGGGTTCTGAGTCCGGGTCTGGCATGTGTTCTGCTGGTCTGTTCTCTCTGAGGACTGTCGAGGTGAGCTGAGGAGTCTGCAGCGCTCCCGGTGTCTGAAGAGTGTCATTGCGCATCATCCACGAACCCTCAACACTACTCTCCTCTGAGGAAGCACAAAGAGAATATTCAGTGAAGCACAGCCGACTCGAATGCATCAAGAAACCCTCATCTCTGTGTTTGTGTGCGTCCGTTTCCTCACCCTCGATGCGTTTCTTGTGCAGCGGCGGTCGGCCCTTCTTGCTGCGGACCGAGCCGGTCTTGCTGCTGGAGCCCGATGTGACGGACATGTGGTCCTCGTCGCCCCCCGTCAGCAGGCTGTTCCTGTAGGAGATCAGCGGCAGCCACACGTCCTCCCGACGCTCCGACATCGACTCTGACATGAACTTCTCCAGGTACGAGTGGCTGAGGAGACACGCAGCATTATGAGACACTGAGCTCTGCCAGCGTAGGAAAGAAGATTGAAGGGAATACTTACACAGTCTTCTTGTCTTGGCGGATAAGTTTGGAGGAAAATTCGCTTAAGACCTCCAGGAAGGCAAGGTTGATAGGAGGAAACTCTGGTCCTCGAGGGTTCTGGTACTTAAATGCAAACTCTATTCCATCCCTGATGTGAAAGACACGACAGAGAAAGAGGCAGAAATATAAAAGTAGACAAAGAGAGAGTTAAAAAAACAAGAAAAAACAGTAACAGACACCAAAATTGACATTAATAGCAAAGTCACTAGCTTTTTTGAGTTGATATTAGAAAGTATTTGCAGATATTACAGACAAAATCTCAACTTCAGTTTGTTGGATGTTAAATTTACTTTTACCAGCTTACCTTAAAATTAAAAATGTCCACTTTAACCAGTGTTTGCTTCACTTTTCCTCAAAATAGAAACCATTTCACTGACAGCATTTTTTGCCCAGATTAAAATCAGCATCACTAAAATGTAACACTGTCCAGTAAAGCAAGTGCTGTTAACTTCTCCTGTCTGATTACATCTGCTAGCCCAGTGTTGCGCCCCCTAGAGAACAGAGCTCTCGTAGGCTTACTTGTGCAGCGTCGCCACAGCCTCTCTGGTCTTGATCTGATCCAGGCCGAAGGTGAGGGCAAAGCGGCGAGCCAGCTCCTTGATGCCGCTGACGTGAGACGACGTCCTGTCCAGGTTGGGTCCCTGATCCTGCAGCAGCTCGTTGAACAGCTGAAACGCACACACACACCTTGAAAAAGAGCTTTTGCACACGTGAGCACGCATAACTTAAAGAAAGCACTTTTTCAAACTGAGCCGTGTATGCAGGCTGTCATTCTGTCTCACCTGCTGCAGACTGAGGATGAGGGTCTTGGCACACAGAATCTTGTCCGTCTGTCGAGTTTTACTCAGAGTCTCCTTGATGATGTCGCCGTAATCATTATAATACTGAGGCAGGCACACAAAACAGTTAAAAACATGCAAGACGACACAGCTGAGCACAGTTTTTGTGATGACACAGTTTGACATTTCAACTTAGGGTACTTTTTTTTCATCTGTTTAGAAAAAAAGAAAATTCTTAATCTTTTGGAGCTGCTCATTTTTCTCATTATTTGAACTTATTAGACATTTATTCCCTCCACTGTTTCACTCCCACTGTATTAAATCACTTTTGCCAGTTTGCCTCTACGCCTAATCTCACCACAAACCCAAATTTATTAGGCTAATTACTGATAAATATGCTACAAGCTAGAGCAAACCTATTCTCACATTTAACAAACACAAACTCCTAACACTGTATCATTACATTACAACAGGAAATCAAAAATGTTTCATAATTAAACTGCTGCAAAATCTACAATGCAATCTGCACTCAAGGTAACAATTAAATAATTTTTGCCACCATTAATGTTGTTCAACATAACTAAGGTTGGCAAATCTTTTTAAAAAACAGTTTTATCATTGTCTTATTTTTTTATGTTGATCGTGTCAATATTTATGTCGAAAGCAGATGAGCAGCAAACCTTCATGTAGTGTTTGAAGATGTCAGCAGCAGCAGGCATGTCTACGATGTCGTAGATGATGAGTTTGCAGAAAGCTGCGAGCAGATTTCTCCTTTTGTGCAGAGCCTCAATTTTGTTGGCTTCGTCCTCTTCGTCTCCCTCTGCAGGCAGACGGACGGAGATGAAAAAGAGGAAGATATCAAATGAATCGGCAGCAGTTTTTTAGTATTTTCGAACTGTTTTCAAGCTCATGTTATTCCAAACACGACGTGCATGAAGCCAAAACAGAGCCGGTAAAAAGTCATCCCTTCCTCTCTCACCCATGCTCTGGCTCTCATCGTCCTGGTCGATGAAGACGTGGTCCAGGACGAAGTTGAGCAGCTCGTTCTGCAGAGTGCTGTCCGGGTTAAAGACGAGCGGCTGGAGGCCCTCCCTGCCTCCTGAAGTCAGCTGGTGGCTGAAGATCATCAGCAGGTCGCAGAGAAGCATGAACGCCTGAACAACGGGCACAAATGAGGAATCGGGGTTTGATGAATTCTGATTTCTCGCAGGAAACACGCATCAATCAAGCTGTCACGACACATCGCGCACTGTTCTGTTATTTGTTATCCAGTCACGTCTCAATATCATAAACACTTTAATGCTACGCAGGTCATATTAGGTGTGTGTTGTTACCTGTTCTTTGACTGGTGTGTTGACGTTGGACAGGCACTGCTGGCACACAGCCAGGAACGACTTCACCACCCGCCTGAGAGCCAGCAGGTCATCCTGCATGAGCACACACACAGAGAAACACACACACCATTAGCCACACTTTAACAGAGATCGATATCAAACAGCAGTATCAGTCAAACTAAATGTCTTGCCCCGGCTAACTGCATCAGTGAAATAATCAAACTATAACGATTTCAACAAATCATCATCATCATGCATCATCCTCTAAGGGAAACGAATTAATAAACTCCTGATACTCAGACTGTCTGTTGAATGCATCAACATGGACTTTAAGACTGTGAAAATTTCCTCTACTTTACGCCATTTACCTCATGTTATCTCATGTAAAGCATTTTAAATGACAA
>JAQFJB010000007.1:8631936-8647690 GCA_029874875.1 Naso minor
GTGATGGCGATGGCTCAGAGAACCTCAGTTCAGTCAATATTACATTTACATGGTGCATATTTCCAAATAAATTGTTGCTTAATCAAATGACTTCAGACTAGTGCTGATTGATGAATGAGTCTGTTGTCATAAAACTGTAAAAGAAATGCTAAAGAATTGGCAGTTCTTAGACATTAAAATGGCTGTTTCTCTCAGATCTTTGTACTAAATTGTATATCTGTAGCTTTTAGACCTCATGGGTTTGGCAAAGAGTGACTTTTTCGCAAATCTTTAGATCAAACAAGAGATTATTTGGCAGGTGAAGCAAAAACGGAAATGATAGTTAGTTGCAGCTCAGCAGCTAATAACAGTGCAAAGACAGGAAGATGAAAAGGGGCCATACCACAAGTCATAAAACTGTCTTTACTTTGAATGTGTAACTGGTCAGTGAGCAACTTGGTCTCAATTTAAAGGTGCTTTTAAATTAATATCTAAAACTTGCCCAAGGTCTTAAAACTTAACTTTTATTCAACAGCTAATGTGCACTTTTATTTTTTCGAAAGAGGCAGTGAACTTCCTGGGTTGACGTGGGGTCTCCGACCAAATTGATGAGTTGTTTCTCAGTGCCTACGTGCTGCAGCGTGTGGCCTTTTTTAATACTGTAAAAGGCCAAAATAGTCACATTTTTAATGGTCTATTTTGTCTATAGTGTAAATATAATGTGGTCCACAAAAAAAGAAAAAACACCACAAAAGTTACGCTTACATAAATAAACTCTAAAGCTAGTGACAGTAACTGTAAATTCTTACAGGAAGTGATATCATGGTACCGGTAAGCATCTCTGCATTTTATTTGCATACTACAGTAATTATGAGATAAGAATATGAGAACATTTCTATTTTCTCATATAATTCTTAATTTGCCAAATTAGATTTCAAACTCTGTGCACCATTATTACCAATAACTAACATTTTAAACTGACTTGCGAGAATGTGCCGCTCATTACTCTGAGACATATCGGACCCAGAGGCGTGTAGGTCATAAGGTTACATGTAGCCACAGATAACAGCGTGGGAACGCAGCACGTGCTTCCTGTACGGCCTTGCAGGCTCAACAGGCCGTCCACTCCTTTGATAGTCGCGCCATAGTTCCTTGAAAGAGACCTTAGCAACTGTCCAACACTGCAGCTCTGATCAGCTTTCCCAGAAGCCCCTTGCAAGGCTCACATTGAGCCTAATGAATACTATCTGCTGGCTCTGGGCTGACATTCACTCACGCCGTCACACAGTGTGCCCCCCGCGGCTGTTAATGTATGCATGGGGGCTCGTCAGACGCTAGACTTTGCACAATAGGCCTGCAAGAGAGTTGGATGCACTAGTGCTGGTGCTGGTGCAGTGGGTTACAGTGTATAGACGGGATTGGCCAGTCAGTCAGAGGGTTTGGCTGGTGTGGAGAATAAGCTGAAAAAGGGGGGAATGTTTGAATTTAGTTTAATTTCAAATTAAGAGACAGAGGCAACAGTTTTTTGAGCTGCATGTTTGTGGTGGAAAGCGCACGTGTTGCTGCAGTAGGCAACATCTAAAACATAAGCTAGCTGAGGCATGAGACTCCTATGGAAGCAGCTCTGCTGCACCTTCCCCTCCCTGTTTTTGCTCCAGTTCACGTTTCTTTTCTTTTTTTGTCACCCATGACATAACATTGTTTTCATGTAGTATTTGCCTCTGCCATCTTCTGCGGCTTAACCTCATCATCCTTAAACTTTGTCTGTGAAGCCTTAATACATTTTGATTCTAAATAATAAAACTAGTGAGTAACATTTCTGCCTATTGGCAGCAGTATGTGATTAGTGTATGACTACGGTCATATGATAGTTAAATAGCTTTTAAACACAAACAACACTGCAGCCAGAAATGTATACATAACAAAATACATTCACAGCTAATGTAAAGCTGAGTTCAGAAAAGAAGAAGAGCACAGGACTTTTTTTGTCAGAATGCAAGAAATGTTGAGGTTTTGCTGTTTTTGACTCTCTGCTATGATGTGAGGCTTTTTGCCTGTTCGTGTTGAACTGCTCGGTCGCCCCTGCTCTGCGTCCTCAATGTAAGGCATTGCCACTGTTTGCTACATTCCTCGACTGCCACATGCCCTGACGGTTGCAGGGTGCGAGGACCCAATCAGTGCTGCCTGCAGCTTTAATTTTGTTTGTTGTTGCTCTCTCTTTTAAGGCCAGTTTACACCAAAGATTCAACGAGACAAAGTGGTTGCAGGGAAAGTTGCGGCGGTGTAAACTGGCCCGTCTCCGCTCGACTCAAGCCGGCTGATGGTGTCGCCTGCAGCTCAGCTTGTCAAGTTGCCAGAGGCCAGTTTTAGAAAGTAAAGAATGTCACTTGTTTAAACAGCCAGTCAGCTTTTAGCGATGTCACCTGTTGCTAAGAGGTGCAACGTAGAGCAGCCAATAGGAACACATGCTCACTGAAATGACCCGTGATTGGCCCAAAAGTGCCGCTCTTCATTTTCTAAAGCCTCACTAAAATCTAGTGATCTTTCAGACCGCCTGATTCCAATGCGCTGAGAGGTTATTATGGAATTTTTCCCACATGACACCTAATATAAACTGCCTACACCAGCTTTAATTTCTATTTGAAAGCAGCAAATGTTGAACATTTCTGATTGACAGATAACTTTAAACGATTACCAGCTCTGAAAAAAACTGGGAGCAGATGTTCTTTTCTTCAGCCAAACAATGAATCTACTAATTCTTGCAGCTCTACATTAAAATGTGGATGTATCCTGTTGCTATTAATCCAGGAAGGGACTATAAACAGCTCAGTGTGTAATTTGATGATTCTGATGCTTTAATAAAGATAAAATCTACATTCTTATTGTGTCTGTGGCTTCTGTGACAAGTCAATACAGGGTTTGACTGGAGTGAAACCTGAGGAAATGTATGTTTTTGTGCTGCGTGTCATTCATTTTCTAATGAGGCTGTGATGAGCCCAAAGCTGCTCTCCGTTTCACCTAAAATGTCACAAATCATATTAATAGCTCCTTAAAAATGTAGAAAAATAGATAACCAAAAAGCCACATTCTGTCTGCAGACAATCCATCATAAGTGTTGTTAGCAACTATTTACATAAAATAATTCTTCACTTTCAGACAGACTCTGTCTAATACATAAATCTTAAGCAAATAAGAATCAGATAAATGGTGGTCAGTTTTTGCTGTTGGATTGAAAAGGTTTTACACAGGTGAGACATGATGGGGTGACACTCACGTGACGACATGCCGGGCACATGGCTGACGCGTGTGTGTGTGTGTTTGTGTTTCTTAATGCAGACCAGGCTTTCGTGACGCTGGCCACAAACGACAGCTACGCCAAGGGAGCGATGGTTCTTGGCCAGTCGTTACGAAACCACAACACAACCAAGAAGCTGGTGGCGCTCGTGGGGCCTCATGTCGCAGAGCCCTGCAGGTAAAACACATGTTGCTGGTGCCCAAAAAAACCAATGCCAACTCTTTAGCCAGGATTCAGGCACGCAGATGGCATCTAACACAAAATGCTGTCTGTGTTGTAGAGACGCACTTCGCTCCATTTTCGACGAGGTGCTGGTAGTGGACGTTATGGACTCGGGTGATGCGGCTCATCTGTCCCTGATGAAGCGTCCGGACCTTGGAGTGACATTCACCAAACTGCACTGCTGGACTCTCACACACTACAGCAAATGTGTGTTTATGGATGCAGACACATTGGTGAGGATAAAACAGAAAGCAGAAAACACAGTGAAAAATAACCTAAGTTTAAAAAGCAGTTTTATTTTTGCTCTTTCAACTTATTGTCCTATTGTCCTAAAACCTGCAAGTCATATGAGATGTCACCTACATGACAAATCCCTTTAAGTTCAAACACCTGAAATGTGTTTTTGTTACGTTTTTGTTTGGCATTTTTGCCCCAGACTTCTGCATTTTTCAGCAAACTTCCCCTTTTTGAAACATGATAAATGAAACTCAGTATATCTGAGAAACCTTTATTCATTGTTCCCAGGTGCTTTCAAATATAGACGAACTCTTCGAGAGAGAGGAACTGTCTGCAGCGCCAGATCCTGGTTGGCCAGACTGCTTCAACTCTGGGGTTTTTGTCTTCAGTCCGTCCAATGAAACGCACGAGAAACTGCTGGCGTTCTGCAGTGAAAATGGCAGCTTCGATGGTGAGACCCGGGTGTTCTTTTTATCCTCTGTCTGTCCCTCATAAAGACATTAAAAGTGAGAACATCGTCTGATCAGTCGGGAGAATACGGCACCAAAATGCAGGGTTTTGTAGCAGAGAATTAAGCATCAAAAAATGAAGCGAATCCTGCACCTGGAGCTCACCTTAACATTCGTCGAAGGGCAGCGACGTGACTGCAATGGCTGCAATGTATCCTTTGGGTCAACTACACCTGTCTTTACTATGTCCACTAAAACTGCTTTTTTTTGGCCTCTCTCAGGCTGCAGCTGTTAGTCTAAGTTTCTGACAACATCACCGAACAGATCTCTGCAAAGATAAACGTTTTGTGAAAGAGTGAAATCCTTTTTGTTGAACTGGAAATCCTGTAAGACTCGTGTTTCCTGTTAAACAAAAAAGGACTTCACGCTTTAACAAGAAGACAGTCGTTTCCACTGCAGCTCAGGCCAAAGAAAATCAAATGTAGGCGAGATTGCACCTGCTTTTTTTTTTTTTTCTTCTTTTTGTACAAACGTATGTTTATGGCCGAAAAATGTAACTAATCTACAGAAGAGTCTGTTACTGCTCTCTCTTTACACACACGTACTCATAAACAGTGTTAGGGAGGCTATTTTAAAATCTGAAAGGTTACAGATTACTAATAATAACCCTGGTAAAAATGTGGTAAGTAATGTAGCCATTTTTACGACTTAAAGGAGTAGTTTGTTTTTTTTCACATTAAGCCTCATAATAAGGATATTTTCGATCATATATGATTTTCCACAGCTGAATGGCGCAGTCCTGAGAGCTGGAGCTCATCGCTGATGTCACCGCTGGCTGAAAACAACGGAGGGGGAGCATGTGCGCTCAGACAATCCTTCGAAAAATACATTAAACAGCTGTGAAACTCGCCGAATGTTTAGTGGTGTCCCCTCATGTTCTGACATTAAAACAGGAAGTTAAACACCGATACATAACCCGGAAACTTTGTGAAACAAATAAACAGCCGTTTCCGGGTTATAAGCCGTTGTTTTGTTTATTTTTTTTAGTTAGTAGTGTTTTATTGTCTGGACATGAGAGGACACCACTAAGCGTTTGCCGAGTTTAATTTATTGTATTTTCTAACAGGTTAGCTGAGTGCACGTGCTTGTTTCCAGCCGTTTCCAGCCAGCAGTGAGCTCGCGTTTTCAGGACCGCACCATTCGTCATAATAATGCTGTAGAACATCTTATGTGACGTAAATATCTTTGTTATAAGGTTTAATGTGCAAATAAACTGGACTTCTCCTTTAATCAAAGTCACTTTTTCCATTTGGCGCCTTTTGATTCTTTTAATCAAATGTTTTAAACTGGGTTTTAAAACTTAATTTCATGTGACTGATTTCATGTCAGTGAACTTCCTGTAGATGCTTCGTCAGGTTTGACATTGAGTATTTTAAATGCTGACAACATCGTCGCTGCCGATGGACAAGTTTTACACTGCACAGTTACTTAAGAGCTATTTTTTAATTTCACGAGGAAACTGTTGTTGAATTTTCAGCACTGAAAGGCGTTCTTGTTCACCGACATGGCCACACGCCTTGATGTGGTCGGCTGGCCGCAGGCTTTGCAGACTGGCTGCCTAGAGCAGAGGTTCCCAAAGTGGGGCTCGTGACCCCTCCTCTGTGTCTCGCCCCCGCGGGGTCACGAGCTACCTTTCAAACCAATTGCATATTTAACCCATTATTGAATAAATTCAGTTGATATTATGTCTTATATTCCGTCTGAAATGACTTTTAATAAATATTATAGCTGTTAGGCTGTTGTTCTTTGATGTTATATTGATGCCTGTGTTTGCATAGGCCTAATTGTGTGTGTGCGTGGCTGTGCACGTTACATGCCACCTTCAGGGTTGATGGGAGTCCCCAGTGTCTTGCACCGGTATTTTAGGGGTTGCGAGCTGAAAAGCTGGGGAACTCCTGGCCTAGAGCAGCACATTGACGTGAATGGCAGAGAAGAGGCGGAACAAATGCAAACAAGAGAGCCAATCAGAAACTACGCTCAACATTTGGATTGTTACTTCCTAATGAATAGAGCTTGTGTGCACATAGTGACAGCTCCTCCCTTGATGGTGTTGCACTTGTTATCCAGAGAAAATCCATAAAAAGGCATTCCTTTATCACAAAAAGATGAAAAACTAGAGAATAAACGTTATGTTCTTTCTCATCATAAAGAATATTTTCAGATGTAACCCGTTTGCAAGCACCAACATTTTGATCCGTGACTGTAATTCAATCCTGTAGCTCTGTTAACGCGGACAGATTCACCCTCTGACACTTCTTAAGCCCACGTCCTGATCTGAACCCTGCCCCGGTCTAACTTTGTCCTCACGCTTCCAGCTTGCCCCCACTATTTGTCTACATGCCGCACAGTCCCACAGACTGCGTCAGGTATAAATAGACAAGGCTGAAAAGTGTTGACAGCGTTGTGAGAGGATCCTGCTCAGAGTGAACGACGATGTATGACGAAATAATGCAAACGTTCAGGAACAAATAGCAGATGTTTGTCTAGGGAATAAAGGTCAGACGTGGTTAATATCTTTTGAATGAAAGAACAGCAGTTCTTTCAGGAAATCTACCTTCATTAGCTTGTTTAATGTCTTTAAACTCCTCCTTCAGAGCAAAAATGCAGAATCATTCTCACATGACCGTAAGTGTCTTGAATGTGGGTTTTTGTATCTTTACAGGCCAGACAAGAACTCCTAGATATCACTTTTTCTGCTTTACTTAAGCCAACGAAGTCATGTCTAATCTATGATCCTGAGCATATTTATGTGTGTGTGTGTGTGTGTTCATGTCTGCAGGTGGAGATCAGGGAGTCCTCAACAGTTACTTTAACACCTGGGCGACGGCAGATATTTCCAAACACCTTCCCTTCATCTACAACCTCAGCAGTATCGCCATTTACTCCTATCTGCCAGCCTTCAAACAGTTAGTATACGCACACACACATACACATACACACACACCCACACACACACACACACACTAGTAGGGTGTCTTCACAGGTATGTTCATTTGTTGCTGACTTATTGGCCTGATTTTGTAGCTTTCCTTGTAAAACTTTAGTGTGTGTGTGTGTGTGTGTGTGTGTTCAGAGACGTAGAGCGGATCCAAGGTCAGTTCAAAGGTGGCACATTTGTGTGTGTGTGTGTGTGTGTGGTTGGGTGTTGAATTACAAGACGCTGCTGGAACTAAAAGGACACACATTCTGCCACGGGCAGTCCTGAAAGGAGAAGCTGCTGTTGCTGCACTTTGTTTCATTGAAGCTTTTACTTTTTGTGCCCATTTTTTTTTTTAGAGGTTTGGTTCAATAAACATTTTAAGCCCCTCTGAGTAACTTTCATTTTGTGTTGATTGCAGTGGCTTGTGTGGACAAAATCGGTACCGCTTACTGTTGTTAAGACCTCGACTCTCGTGAGCATTTGTTTTGCGAGAGAGTGAAAGAAACATGCCCCTTATTTGCACAATCTCGGCCATAAACACAAAAAATTTAAATTATCTAAAGAAAAAAATTCCTCCTGCTTCCAACCATAGACGGTGAAAAAGAGAACAGTAGATTGATCATGTTCTTTGACAACATATCATCTCTTCCTGTCTGTGTGCCGTAAAGTGATTTGTAGTGTTTTTGCTGACTGAGCGGTCCGGGCGAAGGCATTGCAAAAGACAGGATAGAAATCTCCAAACTCCTAACTGATGGTCTCATTTGTAGGTAAGATGTGAGGCGTCAGGACTACGTTTAGAATGCTTCATAACCAGTTCAAAGTTCCTTGTAGGAACTTTAAGGAAAATGAAAAAAGCTCATCATGGATGGGGAAAGAGAGCCGAGCAGGCAGAGTATCACACAGGTTTTAAACAAATCCTCGGGCTGATCCTCAGGGCCGGGTGACGAGAACTTCACAATATGATACGCATCACGATACATGGGTCACGATACGATTACATCACGATACATTGCTTTTTAATTTTGCGATATATTGCGATTTTCATAATCGTTCACTGAAAATGTAAGAACAGATGCAAGTTGCTGTGTACGATCTGGGTGGTCTTTACACATCACATCTCATCATATTGATAATTTAGCTGACAAGCCGAGTCAAAACAATTCATTTCAAAATTTCCCTTTGAATTTCTTTAAACACACCGATGTAGCTGCCATAACATCGAAATGAAAAATGAAATTTAAGTGCACTCTTGTACTTGAGCTGAACACACTGAAACAGTGGACACACGGAAGATGAAAGCATGAAAATAAAGTCCATAAGTTTCTTTTGTGTCACTGAACTTTAAGGCTGGGTTTTGGCAAGGACTTCATAATACAACACGTCTCACGATACATGGGTCACGATACGATACAGATATCATGAAAATAAATATCGCGATACAATTCTGTAGCGATTTTTTTAGCGCAGCCCTATTGAGAAAACAAAGGTGGACATTAATATAAATACCCAAACTTTTGGTTGTAAATATTCACAGTTTATAGTCTGACTTCCAAGGCAATTATCTTGTTTCAAATTAACATGTTGAACATGTTGAAAATAAGGGGAAACGTGTAATGTAGTTGCAGTGTTATTATGACTGATGGAATTGTTGGCCCACGTTGTGATAAACCAGAGTTATCCTTTGACATTTGACCTTTGACAAACTGCATTTTCATCACGCTCTCCTGTCAGTATTTTGTCTGCAACAACAATCCACAAAAGTGGCCTTGGCATGTTGAAGCGTCGCTCCTTCTCTCAAACTCTTTCCTGTTTTTCCAGGTACGGCCGTGATGCCAAAGTGGTGCACTTCCTGGGCAACGTGAAGCCATGGAACCACTCCTACGACGCTCAGAGGGGCCAGGTCAAAGGTCATTCCCCGTCCTCCAACTTGTGCCAGCTTCACCCCGACTACCTGCACATGTGGTGGCAGCTGTACGCCAAATCTGTTATGCCTTTGCTGCAGCAGGCTTACGGCGACACTCCCTTCAACAGCGGCTTCGTGGAGGCGAACGAGGATGTAAGTCAGCGGCCGTGCGTGTGTTGAAACATGAACGAGGATGTCTGTGACTGTGTGTCATTGTGTGTTTGGTCTGTTGCATAATAGTCGCGTCCTGACTGTTTGGAAACCTTCACACCTAGTTGCAAGGTAACTCTCCTTTCTCTGGCACATATTTGAAGATGTGTAAATCCATCATGGTTTGCAATTACCAAGTGGTGAAAGTGCCACATTTTAAACCTCTTCGGCTCCAGATAAAAATGCTGGCTGGTTTCAAGTTGTCACAGTAACAAGTAAAAGTCGATTTGTTCCACATTCCTCAGCACCAGCCCGTTGCCAAATCTTGTGTTAGTTGCCGGTATTTCCAGCCCTCAGTCGTGTCGTGACTGTATGAGAAGCTGGCTGTTGTCAGCGAACCACGCAGGGTGCCTCAGAAAAGCTTCACAGAGCTGCAGGAAGTTGCCACGTTGCCTGTTGTAACACGGCGGCAGTGAAACAGTCACATACCAGCAGCCAACACCTGCAGCTTTGCCCAATTGCCTGAAGCTGTGCCATATTGTGTCACACTGACAAGTTTATACAAGAAGGCCGGCTCTGTGGGGGAGCTTTTGAAGACTTGCACTGGCTTAGGCTGAGTTTCTTCAGTCTGTTTACCAAGTTAAATTCTAAGTTTCAGGCTTTACTTTTGGTTTATTTTGTATTTAACCTTTATTTAACCCATTGAGATTATAGATCTCTTTTACAAGGAACACCTGGCCAAGATAGGCAGTGGGTTTAAAGTGACACTTTGGCTGGAAGCAGGTACAAGATAACTAAATGGTGATTAAGCATAATAATTTCTAACTTAAATTCCCTAAATTCTCCACAGTCAGTTTTAAGTTTGCTCTGAAGACAACATGTCTGAGACCAAAATCAGTGAACTTGCTCAATAATCCTTGATTGTGAAATCCATCTTTAATTTGGTCTCATTCGCCACCCTTAGCTGCAGGTCCGGTTGTACCAGACAAGGTTGGGCTGTAGCAGCAAAAACCCCAGTTCAATTGAAATCAATGTATAATTCAACTGAATGTTTTATTGCTCCTTTATTCTATTTTTCATTTGTAAAAAAAAAAGATTTTGTTAAATCTTCTAAAATGTACATAGTTGAGCTATAAAGTCCGACTCTATTCAAAAACGTGTTTTGCTCCGTGTTGCGTAACTTGTGTGTTTGCGCTTCACCGTGCAGAATGATGCATTTACATTCAGCTGAAGACTGTTTTCACATTTCACTACTAAAGTGGGTATAACTGAGTATGAGACAGAAATGGACCAGTTAGTTAATCATTTTTAACCAAGAAATTAAACTTTTTGTGGGGAAAAACGTGTCACAAACACACGATCATTTAACCAGATTATTCTTCTGTCTTAAAATTATGATGTCTGGTAGTGAACTTTAATGGATTATAAATTCTAGATCATCATGCACTAGAGCCACATGTGAAATCCTTAAGAAGGCGCAAGCTTACACATGGTGTCTTTTAAAGGGATAGTTCGGTATTTTTAAAGTGGGGTTGTCGGAGGTGCTTAAGCGTAGTCAGTCTATTCTTCTGCAGATGGCGATCAGCAGCGTCACTGTGAAGTGAACGGGCGAGATGTCGTTGTACCAGAAGTCAGCGTTGTACAGTTGTAGACAGGGTCAGCAGAAAAACAGCGTTTAGCCACATGTGTAAATGTTTACCTAAAAAATCGATATCTGTTCAATCGCACGCTATATTAAGGATTTTTCACTGCTTTAGTTTGCCGCCTGATTTATTTTGGCTCAAGACTTTTTCAACCGTAGTCCCTCTAGGCGCATTCGTGTTGGCTTCTGCCACCAGACTGAAATGTACAAGCTTTCTGGTGGCAAACTAAAGTGGTAAAAAAATTCCTAAATTTAGCTGACAGTTGAACGCATCTTGTTTTTTTTAGCTAAATGTTTATTTATCGTGCTAAAAGATGTTTTTCTGCTGACCCTGTTGACGACAGCTCAATGTTAACCTCTGCTGCAGCGATTTCTTGATGCGTTCATGTGACATCGGAAGGTTGGAGATTCCAAGATGGGAAGTCGTTCCTCTGACTTGGTTGTGTTCATGTGCTTTGAGGCCATTAAGTGGGAACAACATGGACGCTACAAAGAAGAGTTGTTACATTTCAGTGCTAGGAGCGTTTAAACAAGAGTTTGATAGCTGTTCCTAGTTTATTTATGACAACAAAGAGCTCTTTTGAACAGCGTCTGAGTGATGGGTTGGCTGAGAGGTTCCAGAAGAGATTCATGTTGCTGTCCAAGTACGATGGGAACAGTTTGAAACTTTATATTAGTGATTTTATCTGAGACTTGCTGCTGCACCAGTATATTCCCTAAAACCACTAAAATATAGCATAAAATAGCTTTACCTGACTTGTTATGAGAGTTTGTGCTAAAAGAGAATGTTTCTCACTAATCTAGGTCCCTCTGCATGAACAGACGTTAACATTTATACCATATTACACATTACATGGGATCAAAAATTTAGATTAAATAGGTAAACATAAACATAAAGTTTGTACCATTAACCAAACTAACCATTGCCTGCCAGGTTCATGAATTTAAGACATCAAGTTGGCAGCTCGTGTTATGAAATGAAATCCTATTTGCCGAGTTATTTTTCCGACATGAGAGCCCATTCATGTGAATTTTCCCGGTGGGAAAGTTGTTAGTCCAATTTTTCCAGCATCACATGAATGCAGCATCTCCCTCCTTCTCCTGGAAGTGACATCACTGATCGCCATCTGCTGTTGTGATAGACTGACTATGCATAAGTACCTCACACAACCCCACTTCAAACAAACAAACAAACAAACAAAAAAGAGCTGACCGATTAAATAAAAGGCCTTGTACCTTTCAAACCTCCCTTGAATGTCTGAATCTGGATTTTTTTATACGATGTCTTGACCAAAATTCTTCCACTACTCTAACTTTTTTATTAGTATTAACTTACTTAGTGTGTTGTAAGAAGGCAAACCCTTGTTTTCTGTTTTTAGACACATCTTGAACTCATTTGTGTGTTGCAAAAAGTCTTTTGTACTTGAACTCTTCTGATCAAACGCCTGCATGTGCTGACTTTATCTAAAGGGTCGAAAAATGTGTGCTCAGCCGTGCAAGGCTCGACTTGAGGAAACAGCTCCTTATAAAGTATTGCTCCCATCCTGGCTAACAGTTCATTCATCCCCTCTCTCTCACTTCGTCTGTCACGCAGGAGAAGCTCCATGAGGACGGGAGAGAGCAGCCGCCGTCCTTCGCTCCTCCCTCCCAGAAAGTTTCATCAGAGGAGCGGAAGCAGCGCTGGGAGGCGGGCCAGATGGACTACTTGGGCGACGATTCCTTCGACAACATTGAGAGAAAGCTCGACGCCTTCTTGAAGTAGCGGGTGGGCCGGCGGGCGAGGGGGCGTGACGGACAGAGAGCAGCAGTTGAAGCTCTGTGTGGCGCCGTGCAGCCAATCACAGGGGCTTGATCAGCAGGTGACTGGTGCAACATCCAGCCTCACTCTCTGCATCCTGTCAGTGTGTGTTTGAGTGACAGAGAGTGGAAGATTAACACAATTCCCATGCACTCTAACTTTATTTTCCTTTTAGAGGAAAAGTTTGACATTTTGGGAAAAAAATGCTCATCGCTTTTTGCTTTGAGTTGGATTAGAAGTGTGAGTGGAAAGAAAGCAAATAAGCTTATCATTCCTTCCCAAAACGTCAGACTGCTCCGAGTCCTCAAAGTGTGTCTGATGGAGATGAATTCTGTCTTCCTTACCTGTGGAAAACTCTCAGCAACAACAGAATCTGAGTAAAACACGGCCGTGGGCGAAGCCTTTGGCTGAATTTAAATGATTAAGTTTAAAAAGTTGTTTCTGGATTTTACCACGACTCCTTTCCTGCAATAAATCTCTCTGTCTAAACCACTTTGAAGCAGGAACGCAGCCACTGGCTCACTTCCCTCATACAGTCCCTGCTCTCCTGTTCAGCCAGTTATCCAAATCTTGTTGAAATCACTGTTCACCTCACCTGAGTACATAAATGTCCTTACCTGTGCCTCTGAAACTCACCAGCTCCCTGTGACTTCAGCTTTGTAACGTCTGGTATTGTATTAGCATCAGGGCCTTTTGTGTTGTATCTGCATGGCACGGAGTTCAAACGTGGGTCAGTGACGACGTTCACCAACATCCCGCAGTGATGTTGACAGTCAGTTTTGTATATATTTGTGCGCTCCCCATGACGTTTTAAGTATGCGCGTCCTGCATGTTTAACTCCTGCCAGACCCACGTGTATATCTTTGTGCCATGACCTGTTTCATCACTTCCTGTCTGTAGTGTTACCAGCTGCCTTATTGCCGTTTACTGTTTACAAAACCTCACTTACTGTAACTGCTGCTAGTAGCACGACAAACTGAACTGTGCCGAGTCCCTCCTTTCCTGTTGCCAATACCTCTTTTCTTCACTCCAGCTGTGTGCCCTTAATTATAACATATAGCTCCCAACAGTAATAACTTTCCTCACACCAGTTAACACACTCCACCAAGAGGCTGGCAAGGCTGAGAGAAGTCCATATGCAAGTTTCTAACCTCGTCGACCTGCTGAACCCTGAAATATGCATGAGTGTGGAAGTGGAACATAATTGTAGTGACATTTGTTGCAGCTCTGTCCTGTTTCCCCAGCTGTTAACTGTACATCCCTGTTGAAGCGCTAATAAAGAGGTGAAAATTCACCCTTTGCCCAGCCCTTGTTTCATTTCTTTACACTCTATATGTTATATTCATGGATTATAAGGCAGCAATTGATTATTTACCAAATGTCTTAAAGATTCAACACTGACTTACTGTTTCAGCTCTCATCAGATGCATGAATGATGCATTTTTTCACTTACACTTAATGTTTTTGTCAGAAAAGTTCTCAGTGACCAGTAGTTATGGATGGACATTAACATTAAGATTGTAGAATATCTATATTTTTAAAATTTTTTTCATTTGAAAATGGTGAAGAAAAACATACGAACGTCTTTGTCTTTACGGCTGACAACTCAAGATTAAAGTCCCTGAGGAACTTGAAGCTGGTTATGAAGCAGTCTAAATTTAATACTGATGGCTCACATCTTACCTACATCAGCAAACGAGACCCTCGGCCAGGATAATATCAACATTTTGTGTTAATGGCCGAACTACCTTTGTGCAAATATGTGGTATGTTTAACCCTTCCAAAACAAATGCTTGCGCTAGGCAAGATCTTTCTGACATTAAGTGGCATCGATTTTCTCTACACGCGCTGCTATAATCTACACAAAATTTAAGTTCCTTGGAGGGGCTTTAAGGGAGTTGCGGCCTCAAACAACAGCAAAAAGGCATGTTCGATTGGCCCCTAAATTGAACCCCAAATGGTCTACAAACCAACAAACTGATCCGACACTGCCCACTGTCCGTGACTGCTACGACAGGTATTTCTACTCAGTCTTAATTCATGAGTATTATTAACCTCTGATAAACTCATCCAACACCATTAATCAGAGCAGCTTTCACATTTTTATGTTAACTCCTAAATCGAGACAACAGTTCCTTTAAATCACAACTGCACACAAAGTATCAAACTGTTAATTAAATAGAGATAGAAATAAAACAGAAATTAGAACATAAAAAATAAACTATCAGAAAATATTGTTTTGCAAGGTATGAAAACATTGACCATGTGTGCAAAAAAAAAAGATTCAGATGTGAACTGAAACCCCCCAAAGGAACACAGTCAACGACAACGCCGTGTTTGTGTTGTTGCCATGGTGATACATGAATTCAGGTCCATTGTCAGTCATCTACAGCTCCATCAGAGCTTTGATGTCATCTATCCGAGATGTTTTCCTGTCAGTGCTGGTGGAGCCGAAAGCTTTTTCAACCAGGTCCTGCTTCTCCTTCTGGATCTTCAGCATGCTCTCCTCCACTGAATCTTTCACAATAAACTGCAGCAACACACACACACACACACACACAAAATTTAATACAGAATACAAACTAAATATTCCAGTCAGATCTTTCCTATATGCCTCTCTAGTATGAAACTTTACACTATCAAATGGCTTTTATCCTTAAAATGCAGGATACTGTAAATATGCACATAAGGACCAAAGTGAGATGGGGGTTTTGGGTCCAATACGGATACTGATGTAAGTGAGTAAAAAAATTCCAATATCCAATATATTAGCCAATTAGTGATCATTAAAGGAGAGGTTCAATATTTTGCACATTAAGCCTTGTAATAAGGATATGTACAATCAAACACAATGTTGTACAGCATTGTTATGACAACCGGCGCGGTCCTGCGTGCTGGGGGTCATTGCTGACATCACTGCTAGCTGAAAACAACAGATTAGCATGTGTACTCAGCTAATCTGTCCAAAAATACAATAACCCTCTTTTAAAAAGATGTGAAACTGGTGGAATGTTTTGTGGTGTTCTCTCGTGAACCGGCAATAAAACACGAAGCTAAACACGAACAAATACCCAAAAGCGGCTCTTTCATCTGCTTCAG
>JAQFJB010000007.1:9056813-9067609 GCA_029874875.1 Naso minor
CGATCTCGATGAACTGGCCACTTGTCCAGGGTGAACACGGCCCTCACCCAGTGTCAGCTTGGATTGGCTTCAACCTCCCACAGCCCTGAAAAGGATAAGTGGTTACAGATAATGAATGAATGAAGATAACATAAGATAAACTTTATTGTCTCAAAGGAAGTTTCTCTTTGGCTGAAAATGCTGACACAACTGCATATCAAGTGGTGCACACACGGACATGTACACAAGACTAGCAATGTGCAGTACATACAAGACACGCATAATAACAAGACTAAAAGTGGATTTTCTACATCCTGTATCATTGTTAATTGGTTTCAAACTGTAAGTTGGATGTAACCAGGGCTTAGAGAGCTCATGATGGGCATTTCTCTCCATTTCTTCATATTTTAGAGTTGGAGCAGTTAGCTTAGCATAAAACCTGGAAACTGTCTGATATTGAATTTTGGGGGCCAATGCCAACACCTGTTATTAGGAGTGAGAAAATTTCGATATCAGATATATAGCAGCTGATACTGTACATAATTAATATCCCCTGAATGTGGATATTAAGTTCTTGTGACCAAGAGAGTGAAGAGTAAACACTAAGCAGTTAAGTTATTAAATAACGAGTCAAAAACTATGTAATTACACAGTTCTAAATCACCAGTCCAAGCTTTTTTTCCTGCCTTAAAAGCGGTTTTCATATTGGCGCATATTGGTGAACCACACCCCAACACCGATATCTCTGCGATGGCCCAATATCGGCTGATAAAAATTGGCCTACTGATAAATTGGTCGGGCCCTACTTGAAACAGCTAGCCATCGCTTTCCAACGTTAAAACCTGGGATTAATGTGCTGGACTATTTCTTGGCTGGGCTTAGTGAACAACTTGCTGCAGTTTCTGCTGATCCCCAAAGAATAAAGAGAGCAAAGTGCAGGCAAGCCAACAAGAGCATGAAGAAGCTGCTGTCTGTGCACTTTTATCCACTGGAGAAAGAAAGCTGCGACATTTTGGGACTTTGCCCAGCAGCAGCGGGATAACAGTAGTACATTGCACAAAGTGTTAATCTGTGTACACAGTAAAAGCAAATTTAATTTGTGGCACGAATTTAATTTGTGGCGTGATGAAATTACATACAAAGTCAATGGCGTGATGCAAAATGGTGTTGGACGCTTCCTCAGATCTGTAGCGCGACAGGATGGCCATGAATTGATGCACGAGGGACGTGATTTTCGCTTCCATCGCGTCTTTGCGCAGGTTCAAAATATTCAACTTCAGTGCTATGATCACGCAATGATAATTGCGCAATCAAGCGACGCAGATATTTTTTTGGCTTTTGGTGTGTGCACAGCTTTAGAGAGCAGACAGATTAAAGTGGAGCCAAATGATTTGAACATTTGCATACAGTCATCCAGCTCACCTGGCCGATGTCCCGAAGTGTAAGATTGGTAATGTATGTGTGAAAGGAGCTCAAGCCTCTAGGATGACAGTTTTTCTTGTCAATATTGTTCAGAAGCAAACCCACGTAAATCACAGTACCACACTCAGCTTTTTGTTTGGATCCAAAAAGAAAAAAAAACATATAATGTGTTATTTGGTGAGTTTTAGAGGTGGTTATGGGCAGATTTTGTTACATTAAAACAGAGCATGACGAGCTCTTGTCTTTATGCTAAGCTAAGCTAAGCTAATCAACTTCTGGCTCCAGCCTATTACTGAATGGACAGATATGTGTTTTCCATCTGCTCATCCACCTCCAAACAAGAAAACACATAAGCAGATTTCCCAAAATGTCAGAAGTTAAACTTTTAGATATTATCCTGTTTGCTAATTAAATTTTACTTTCAAAGCTAATTTTCCTGCTTCTCTCAGGCGTCACATGGGATGAAAATCTCTTCATTTTCTATCACAAATCATCCCCACATCGTCCCACGTGAAACTTCTGAGGGAAGTGATGTTCTCACCTCTCCAACTTTCTATTGGGGATGTGTTTCGCAGTGCTTGTTTAAGTGTGCGCGCTTGTGCGTTGGCATTTAGCTGATTGCGAGGATCGTTTCATTTCCCACAGAGAAAACGAATTAAAATATGACACCTCTCTCAGCTGCCTCTCATCTCCTGCCTTTCACTCTGTCGAGAGACGGAAAAGCAGTTAAATATAGCTCTGCAAGTGGAGGGTGAAATCTCTCCACCTCTCTCAGCATTTTTATCATAATGAAGGCCGATGCTCATGTACGTAGTTTGAACAAAGGTATAATCATCTCACCAATCAACTGTTTTTGAGTGTGAGAGCGAGTGGGAAGAAAAGGCCAGCGAGAGAAAGAGCATGTTTCATGATCTGTTTGCTATGTTTGACTGATATGTGTTAAATCAACATCCAAACCATTGTTCTCTGCAATGAACTGTTTCACCCAGTAAAACAAAAACTACGGTCACAATTTTTGTTAATCAAGCTGTGAAATTACAGGAGCCACTAATCTCAGTTGTCTTTTTCAAGACTTTGTATCATATTCTCATTTCAGAGTTGCCTGTCAGTGACATGAGATATGGTCATACATCATCTTTGATCTGTTAATTTTCTCCATTAAGGGTCTAAGTTGACACTCATTGATTGACTATTTTGTCTGAACAAAAGCTCTACCCATAAAAATACTCAGTTGTCTATTGTATTGGACAAAGAAAAGCATCGAAGAATCACTTTTGAGAAGCTGGAATCAGAGGTTTTCTGTTTCAGCTGGAAAACATTAGATTGCTTAACTGACTCAGTGTTGCTGCAAATTAAAAACAAACTTTGAAAACACTGCACTGTAGATCTTTCGATCAGGTTTCTACAAAGTGCAATGTTTAGCTTTAGCTGGCTGTTGGCAGTGCCCACAACAGGAAGTTAGGTTATGTGATCAGGTGACTTTTCAATAAAATGAAAATGCTACAACAGCCGGTGTCATTAGTCAGCTTTCCAGCCAAATGTTGTTTTTGGTAAATTTAACCAAATTTACAGATTTTTAAAAAAAAAAAAAAAAAGTGAAATTGAAAGTTGGTGGCATAAATTCTCCCATCAGATGCCATTAACCATTAAAGAAGAAAAGGGTGCGATGAGATGACATAATTCATAAACAGTGCCAGTGAAACCTCAAATGGTGGGAAACCATGCAGAAAACATCAGTGAAATATGACATTAATGTTTCTTTCATGTATTAATATGAGGAACATTACAGCCTCTCCACTCCGTCGCATTTTCCTTGTATTGATTCCCCAAAATTTCCATCCCTGCCAAGCATAAAATTAGTTATGCGTTATTTCAAGTTTTTCCGAATTTTGGGTGTTTCCCTTCAGCTGCTTTTATGTGCAAAATTCAAACGTACGTAAAAACCTGTGAATGGAAAAGTACCTGAGGTCCGGGCAGAAAATGAGCTGTAAATGAGCAAGAAAATGAATTTTACTTGTGAAAACCTGAAGCCCAGCTAAAGTCCTCTAACTGAACCCCACTCTCTCTCAGACACACACACACACTCTCTCTCAGACACACACACACACCCCAACCCACTTAGCATTGCCTTGCCTTTGTCAATCAGTCCAAATCCCGGCAAATCTCAGGCATACAGACTTCCAACAACGCAGTGAAGAAATGGATGTTTTGCTTTCTGTCACTGAGGCTGATTTGGCGGACAAACACCGTCTAACTGAAGTCCACGGGTCACCTGGGAGTCATGCAAGCAGTTAATTAAAGGCGGTTTTGTTTTGTGAAAATCAGATTCTTGTCGCCTCCCCTGAGAGCGTCTCATCTCACTTGTCCGAGTCAAGAACTGATGGGATTTATGGCTGATCCTCCAAATTCTTTCAAGGCACAGCGTTGTTTTTTGTAATCTGAGGGTCGTTATGTGTGTGTGTGTTTGCTTGAATTTGTGTTGGCGTGTGTTTCCCAGTTGTATTAGACAGCTCTGAACCCACTGAGAGTCATATATGAACTGCATCGGTTAAGACACTCTGACAGCTTTTCCCAACCTCTGTCACTTGACATTTTTGTCTCTCCAGTGTGTTGGAAACTCTCTAATCTGAGGCTTTACCTCGACGCTCCCTTTCTTGCATAATTTGGTTGCATCATAGTCGAAATAACTTATTTTTACTTGGGAAAAATTCCAATTCTTTGTCCGTGTTGATGAGCATCAGAGAAGGCTTAAATTTCTGCATAAATGTGCTGTAGTAGCTTCAGCAGTGTAGCACAAGTCTTGTCATGCCATAATAGCTCAGGGAAATGATAAGCAGGAGAGGAGTGCTATACAGTGTAATGAAAAAACGAGGGTATGGCTAAAAGGGCGAATGAGAGGAAAAAGGAGGACGAAAGAGACATAAGATTGTGAGCTGGAGAGGAAAGAGATGGAGAAATGGGGAGCAGGAGAGATTTCACATCGCTTTTAACGACATTATCGTGGCCTGTGGTGTATATAATTTAGTACGATGACGCAATGGAAGATACTGCACCGAATGAGCTGTCTGAGAGAGAGGCTCACATGCTCATTTCAACACACTCACACACATTTTTCTCTCTGTGATTGTGTCAGACTCCTGCCTTCAATGTTAAATGTTACAATTCGTGATTCTAACCCCTTTTTATCGCAATTTTTGAAGGGGTGCACCCCACTAAATTTACATTTGTCTTTCCATTTAGACAAAAAGGCAAAAGGAGACACAGGAAATAAACCTCTGGCTGGATTTGACTGGAGGCAAAGTGGGGAACTTTTGGCTCCCAAAATCGGGCAGCAGACCAAACCACTCAACCCTGAACCACCATTTGTTTTAACCTTCAGGCTGACGTTCGACTGTTACGACTCTACAACAACTGCCAGCACGTTTAAACCCTTTCATTAGGCAATAAGACTAATATTCACTGCAAATTACAGCCTTGGGAGGCTCATGGCTTTTAGAAAATTACATTAATACACCAGTAATGAGAAATAAGCTTGACATTATTTTTTCAACAATTTAATTGGGATAATTAAATGTTGTTCCTCCGCTGAGAAATATCCGGATGTTTTAGCTAATCAACTTGAACAGTAGATAAACAGAATCGCCTGGTGTTGTAATTACTTTAATGGCAGTGCTTAAAATTAATGTCAAAATAAAGCATTTAATATACAGAAATAAAAGGTCATTTAGATTGTGTGCTCGGCATTTTAATGGGACAAGAAGTCGAAAGAAATCAGGGCATCCAAATACATTTTCTGTCTCTGTTGCACTCAGCTTATTTATCGCTTTCTGCCAAATAGACCTGTTTACAAGGTCTACTTGAGGCCAGGCAGTACATTTGCTGTGTGCAGTGGAGATAATTATGTCTGCGGACTCTTGATTTCTTTTTATTTACACCATTTTTGCTCCTGTGTGACTCTGCCAATCAGAGCTGTTTGTTTAAAATTATTTACTTGGAATGCAGAGCAAAGACTGGAGGATTGTAGAAATCCCAACATTCATCTGTAATTTGGCAGCAAGTGTTTGCGCATGAAGCTCTATATTTACCTGACTTGACCTTGTCTGTCAGATCTTTTACGTGTTTTACATGTTGACTCCAGAGTATTCTGTTGCATGTCTGTTTTAAACATTGTAAAATGCATCGTTAGTGTTTCCTTGATTAATGATGTTAATACAAAATTTACATTAACTATAGTTACTAATTATTGTGCTTCACAGCAGCAAAATAAAGAGAATCCAATCCAAAAAAAAGTATATGTAGAAGATAAGAATATAACACAATAAAATGTATGATTAGACACACACAGTAAAGAGTCAGTGAAGTAAATGCGAATTTCAAAATGTTAATTTTTGATTTTCAGGCTAGAATATATAACTTTGACCGTGACCAGCTTCAAAAACATTAATACGTTGCACAAAACAGCAATTATGTAAAACCAGGTCATATTTTACAAACAAAATGTCCTCTGGTTTTCCCTCTGATGTCCTTTGACTGCTCTGCCTCAGCTCTGGGATTTACAGAGGTTCCTGAAAGCAACATGTAGGCTGCCTGCTGACCGAAACTGCAACTGTAGCACCGGGTAGTTGTTTTGGACAGCTCTGCGAAATAAAAGGCTCCAGACAGACAGAGCAGTGGTAGGACATCAGAGGGAAAACCAGAGGACATTTTCTCCATAAAATATGACCCAGTTTCACTTCATTTGATGTTTCGTGTGACTTAGTAACATGCATTGTTAGGTTTTGTTTTTCGAAACCACATCCCCGTGAAGTCACATATAGTTGCTTTAAATGGACCCACTGAAGAAGTCCCAAAGACATAAAATAATCTAAAACATCTTAAATCAAAAGCTATAATAAAAATCTGAAAATAAAAATCTGGTGTAATGAAGCTAAAGCTGTGGTTATATGTGCTCTTTCAGGGCTGTATCAGTATCCAGGAGACCACATGATAATAATAATCCATGCAGCTGTGAGAGGTGCTTTTGAATCCGTCACAGTGACAGGAAACGCACGTACGAACCAGATTTAGTATGCTGAAACTGTACTGCACATATGCGTACAACATACCGGCCATATGGCAAGTGCGCACACTGCTGCAGTCGGTATGCCAACCCATCTACACCCAAAGTGCCATCCAAAATGGTCCTCTCTAAATTCACTCATAATTGCAGATCCTGCTTTTAAGATTCATGTGGTGAGTCTAATTATGGGCTCTTTGTGCTTTCATTGTGGATCATTTCATGAAATCAGATTTTGTATGAAACAGCGGGTGTGATTTATATGCTAATGCAAAAAGGAGCAATTGATTAATCTGATATTTTTGGTTATCATATATAGTTAAAAATGATTTATCATTAACAATCCCAGAGCTACAAGGAGCCTCAAGCTGATTCCAGCTTTGCAAGTATTAGAATTTGCCACTTTCCTCTGTTTCATGCTTCTCATTTTCTGTACTGTGAATCAAACTAAAATAAGAATTTTGAAGTACATCACTTCAGGCTTTGGTAATTTGTAACTGTCACTTGGTTAACTGAAAAAGCGGAGGAACCCATAATGACAATAATCATTAGCTGCAGCCCTGTATTTTTTCCATGTTCTCTTGACAGGCGCCTTTCTCTTTTCCTGCAGGCATTTCAGTGAGAGGAGGTTTTGAGAGTAACACTCCACAGGCCTGTCATGGTTTGCTTCCCTCTCACACTCCTCCATCTCTGCATCTCCCGCTGTCTTCTAATGTAAGTGTCCATCTCTTCTATTAGAGCTCAGACGCTGCTGCTTCAACAAGAGGGGAAATTATTTTTCCCCCTAGGCTCAAAACAACTGAACACAACATGTTGTTAGCCACAAGTAGGGTGTCAAATTGCAGCAAGAATTCAATATTTTGGAAAAATATAATAATTTGTTGTCTTTTTGAAAGTCAGATGAGTAGACTGATTTTACTCTCATTTCAGTGTGGTTAAGAATGCTTGCTAAACAGAGCTAGATTAGCTAAAAACAGCTAGTTTGGCTCTGTTCAAAAATACAGCTACCGTTAGTAGAGTCCAGCCGATACAGCTGTTTGCTGATGTTATTGGCCTGTCTCAGATGTATCTGCATCGGTTGACGTGTGTGTTCTCCGATATGCGCCGACTTTAAAACTTTTTTTTTTGAGGCATCTTTTAGGAAAAAATACTTGGAGTAATTATTTAAAATAATGTTATTATGTAGTTTGTCCAGCAGGGGGCAGTTCATTTCACCGACTAATATGTGAAGTGTTTACTGTTCAGTGCACTGATGTCTGAAATAAAGTTTTTTAAAATGTAAGATATCCTACCTCCATTACACATCTTTGTCACAAGCATTTGATAACCACATTCAGGCAGTATTATACATATATATGAAATATCGGCTGGTATATTGTAAATCAGAATTTTCATGTTCTCTATTATTTGTTGTTCAGCAAGAAGTAGCTAAACAACAGCCCACTTGAACATTTGCAACAGATTAAACAAATTTTTTAACCTTGCTAGCTGCTTCGTCCTCCTTTCAGTCTTTATGCTAAGCTAGAATAATGGCCTCCCAGCTCAAACCCTGTAATTATGATACATTCACACAATGTTGGCTGAATGGAAAGAACATAAATACCTTCCTTTACTCACATTGTTTGATGGACTTAATTAGCCATATTTGTTGTGCTATTTAACATGCTGTGTATAACTGCTTTTAAAGTGATTGTGTTATTATTAATATAGTTTTTTATACGTTAGTACCAACGGTACAGTCATTTGCCTGCGTTTTGTGTCAAATGGGAGATGCGTAGGTCTCAGAACGATTCATAATTGCAACTCGAACTCCGATGTAGTCGGCTTTTCTAACTCTGAAACACTGAATGATACAGAGTCAGTGCAGCCTTTGTACACAAACAAGAGTCACATGCAATCTGGTGAGTGATGCTTTCCTGTAGAACTTGTAGAATCCATGTAAATATGTAGCAATCCTGTTCTGTAGGTTTGTGGTGGTTTATCTTTTAGTTTCCTTCATTTATCTGGATCTGTGAGGACTGAAAGTACCCCAGCTGTCTTAAAACAGCTGCATGATAAGTTACAACATATTTCATCAGTTAAGGTTACATCATGATGTTACATGAATTTACTAATTCAGCCTACATTGGTTATCTTTACAGGCATTATAGAAACATTTGCTGGACGTGAGTATGATGATATTTTGCAGTAAACTTGAGTCTAATTCCTGCACCACTGGAGCACAGACATCTAATATTCTAACAAAATGTTGGGTTTTTTTTTCTTCATCTTTCTGCCTTCAAACTCCCATCTTTTTCTGTCATCTTAATCTCTATCCGTCCACCTTAAAAGGGTTTGATGGAGAGCTGGTCGAATGTCAGCGGGAACTATTGTTATATCCGGAGGAATTCTCGCCGGAGTGATTCTGCTGTGCATTGTGGCAGTGCTCTGTTACTGTAGACTCCAGGTACCACCGTGTCACTGTGTGTGTATGACTGCATGTGCTTAAGTCATTTAAACCTGCAGTGGGGAAGTTAATGTCCGTTACTTTCAAGCCCTGTGCAAAGTTCAAACTGGTGAATCTCTATATTTTGTTTTTTAGTTTTTGAATTTGTAATCTATGCTAAAACACTGACAGCGCTGCATTTTATAACTAAATCAATGCAAACAACTGTCCACCAATAATCAGTATTGCTTCTGGTGACTTTGTGACACTGTTGTCACTCTAAATAAACAGGAATCTCTTTCTGGTTTTACATCTGAGTCCACTTTAACCTCATGGATGTTGTGCCTCAGGTTAAAGTAAAAGGTTATTGGTTAATCCTCTCTGATGTCTTTTAGAATTTTAGAAAACGGGAGTGTCTGTTTTTTGCAATCTGACATTTTCAGATTGCACAACCAAAGCAACAAGGAGCATTTGTAGAGCCAGTGGGGTAATAAGCACGTTGACTGTGTTGGTGTAATTACTCTCACTGCCAGCAGGGGGAGAGAAAAACTCCTCACAACAATTGCAAAATTACCCCCCCACCCCGTTCTTATGTTAAGCTTTATTGAGCTTTTTTTTAATAAAAGGTGAACTCCATGATCTGTGAATATGATGAGAAATTAGTTGTAGTTAAGAAGCAGTATAGTTACACTAGTTTTTACAAGTATTTGTGTACTTGTACTAATTAAAAAAGTTAAAAATAAATTAGTATTTTCACCCAACTCATTCCTTTTTTACAAAAACGGAACTGTGTGCTTTTGTTTTACATTACTTTTTAAAGAGATTGGAGACTTTAACTCATAAAACAGACATATCAATTCTCTCATCTAGCTTTTGGCAAAAAAAGCTTAATTCCTAAAATCTCAAATAAGTCCTTACAAATGTTAAAAGTATTTAACTTCCTCTCCCTTCTCTCTCCTCTACAGTATTACTGCTGTAAGAAGAATGATTCTGAGGTGGACATGGGCTCCGTGGCGGGAGCGGACCCTCTCTCTCACTTTCCCTGCAATGCCTGCAACGCGCTCGCCATGGACGGCACAGCTATCAGCCCTGTTTCTCTGGATCAGCTGGACACGGGTTCTCACCACAACCACTGCCCCACCTGTTCTCCGTACTCCGTCCGCTCTGGACTCACAGACAATATGCGTAACGGAGGGGAACGCCTGGGCTTCCACACTTACTATGAGAACCCATCTGTGTCTCTGCCGCTGTCTGCCAACCCACAGGGCTCCTCCCCTCTAAATTACTACGGTCCCACGGACATGTTTCCTCCCCCACCTCGCCCCTACAGCACCGATGTCTGATTTCTGCTGCACTGTAAAGACACACCATTCTGAAACACACACACCTGAAATTTAAGCTCATGCACTGGACTAAATTTAGGGGATGGATGCAGCAAAGTTACACACACGCCCACATTACTGCACATGCTCACTTCTGCCACAGATTCTAGACTCAGTCATCCATGGGAGTGACCCATGAACTGAGCCCACTGACAGAGCCTCGGTGTGGGCAGCAAGTCGTTGAACTGAGCCCACGTGGAGCTGCAGACAGCTGCAGCAGCATGAAACAGTTTCATCAGCAGGGAAATGGTACCAAACACTCCGATGAGACCACATCACATGTGGTGCTAAAATGAGTCTTTGGTAACTGGATCTCAGGTGGGATCCATTTTAAATTTAAATTTAAAGGCGGTCAGGAACAAGTGACCATTCATAACGTGTGAACACAAAAAGGTCTCAGACAGCCACGGCAGTTTTCTCGTGTAGGTGCTATGGATGTAAATTTTAGGCATTTTCCATAAGCCATGTTAATCATTAAAATCTTTAAGATTTTTTTTTTTTTCAGGATCAAATCAAAAGGTGCACAACCCAA
>JAQFJB010000007.1:9269092-9283421 GCA_029874875.1 Naso minor
ATGCTCTTTTGAGTGGAAGCTCGAAATGGGCTTGAGTTAAAATCTGGCACACTTTAACTCCTCTCCCACTCAGGTAAGAACCAGGAGTCCTGGGCCCTCGATTTGGAGCTGGAGGATCTGAAGCTGCTGTGCCCAGATGGGTCGGAGGCGGGTCTAGACGAGTTTGAGCGATGCCACCTGGCAGCTGTCCCTACTAACGCTGTGGTGGTGCGCACGGAGAACAAGTGTCGCGTCTGGAAATACCTGGAACGTTTACAGGTGGGTACAGACTGCTGAAATGACATGTGTGTGTACGTGCGTGTGTTATTCTCCAGAAATGTGTGTTTATATCTGTCTCAGTGGAGTCTCTGTTATTGATCAGCACGTCTCAGAGTGCAGCTTTCTGATAAACTGTCATCCTTCTTCCTTACTGAGTTTGTGTGTGGGAGACGCCAGGATGACTGATACATCCTGTGCTGATCCCCTGGCTAAACACACACACACACACACACACTCACACACACACACACTAACACTAACACACACGTGTATGCAGAGCACGCCAACGCACATCCATACATGCCCTCCTGCATTTCTGTCACACACTTTCTCTCTCCTGCAGAATGTGTTTGGCAACGCCACCGAGGGCTTCAGCCTGTTCAGCTCAGCAGGCTATGGCGCATCCGATCTGCTCTTCAGCGATGCCACCCACCACCTGCAGAGGGTTCTGGGTAGCTACACCTCTTGGCTGGGCCCCACTTACACCACCATGCTGCAAGCCTTCGAGTGTGAGGGTAAGAGTGTGTGTTAGGTTTTGTCTGTGTGCACAAGTGTGTTTATGCAGATCTGCTGATGAAGAATGGGTGGCTAAGTGGCTGGAGGATTGTGTTCTCCGTTTTGTATGTGTGTGTGTGTGTGTGTGTGTGTGTGTGTGTATCCACTGCAGCTGTTCTCATTATTGCGCTTTCCCTCCAACAGGCTTCTGCTGAATGAACAGGAGGAAGACATCCAGCACATCAACTTCCACCCCATCCTTCTGTCTCCGTCCTCCCGCTCTGCCTTTCCTCCCAACCATCTGTGTCCCTCCGCCGCTTCGTCTTGCCGTCCTTTTTGCTTTGCTTTTTGTTTTATGTTTTCTCCCTGCATTTCACCGCCCTTTCTCTAATATAATGTCCTCGTCCTCCTGCAATCTAGCGCTTCTTATAGTATGTTGGCTGGCAGGGTAGGACATCGCTAAGAGGGGCTAATCAGCGAAGAAAACCGTCAGAAAACATCCCTTAAATTGAGCTTAGTTTTAAGAAAGGACACTGGAGAATAGAAAAGAAATAGGATGTAAATAAAAACAATTAGATAGAAAAGAAGTGTGGCTAGTGAGTGTTGTAGTTGTTGTTATTGCCAGATTATGTGTCATTTTAAAGCATTTTAAAACAAGAATTTTAATACTTTAATAAAGATGGAAAGACTCCTGCACACTGTCACACTTGCAGTGGTACTGCAGGACTCTTTCTTTTTTAACATGTTGACCCTTTTTCTCCTCCGACGCACCGGTCTTTTTTTTATTTTGCTGCTGTGCAAAAGCATTGTTTTGGATGAGTATTTTAGTGGAATTACCCCATAAACAAGACACATCTCCCCCAGTATTGATTTAAACTTACAAAGTTAAATGTTCCTACCCTGTGTGTTTGTTGTGGAATTGTGTCCTTCTTGTTGCTTTAGGCTAATGCTTTGTCCATACATACATTGGTATTTTTTAAAAACATAGCTATCTCTACATTTTGGCCTTTCATACACACACCAACATTGTTATAGGTCAGTGAAAACAGATTAGGAAAAATCCTACCAAGGTGAAGATATTCCCTGTTTTTAATGTTGTCTTGTGGACAGGGGAAAACAGCTTTTGTTGACTTGTGACGACAGATTGTCCGCTGTTTCCTCCTTTGTTTACATGCAGTGATACAGTGCTGGTGTTAACCTTTCTAACAGGACTTTTTACATGTGAACACATACATACAGTTGCTAAAGAGGTCAATGCATAGCCAAACATGCATTGACATTCCCATAGTTAACTGTAAAGGTTTTGGATAGGGCCTGACCAGTATATTGGTTTGCTGATATTACAAGCAGATATCAGCCTATATGCGAAAATATATATTGATCAGCAGTGTGTCAGTTATTTAATAACTAATAGGTAAGGTGTATACTGTTCAGTACGGAACATGGGAGGTGACACGGATGTGTTTATTTTTTGTAAAACTCACGCACGTTTTCTATTTTGCGAGCATGTTTTATAACTCACAGACGTGTTTTATAATTTGAACGTATGTTTTTATAAATTGCACGCGTTTTATTGAAAGGCACGCGATTTGTAGAACACAAGTGCATTTTATAAATCACACGTGCGTTTTATAAATCGAGCGCACATTTTATTAATTGAACATGCATTCTATAAGTTGCACACACGTTTTATTCATATTTCGTGCGTCCATTTTATTAAAACGTGCATGCAAATTATAAAAAGTGCGAAATAGGAAACGCGCGTGCGTTTTAAAAAAACAAACACTTCCATGTCACCTCCTGGGCTCCATTGTTCAGTGCACTGATGTTTGGAAGAAAGTTTTTTAAAACATAAGACATCCTGATCCATTACTTAGTCACAGGTTTGTTGTAGACACATTCAGATATTACATATATAAAAATCAGCCGATATTTCGGATACCGAAATTTCCTTGTTACCTAATATCGGTATCAACATCGGCCCCAAAAATCCCACATCAGTTGTTAGGCTCTACTTTTGGATAAACCTGTCAAACCTGTGGTTGCAGTTAGCTTACTGGAAATAGCTTTTTTTCCAGGTTTCTGATTGGCCAGTGTTGCTTGAGATTTTGGGTTCATTTGGATGGAGATTTATTTCCAACAATGCTTGCGTGGACGGGAATTTTTTTGAGAACCTATTAGGAGAAAAACCCCTGTTTTTAAAAAATACCAGTGTGTGTTTTAACATGGCCCAAGCTTCAGTACCACCCGTACACTCCCCCCGCCCCCCTCCTCCAACAGGGTCTATCTCTGGCACTGAACAACTGGGTGCTATTAACTTTGAGCTTAGAAAGTCTCAGTTACTGTATGTGTGTATGTGTGTGTGTGTGCGTGAGTACACTTTTTCCCACAGCCATTATTGCCCTAATTGCAAGTTTGGCATATTATACTGTTTGTGTGCGTGTGTGAGGGAAAATGTGTGTGTGTGTGTGTGTGTGTGTACGTTTATGTGCCTATGTGTTCGTTTGTTGACAGGATCACCGCTTTCCCATGGCTTGTATAGCTTACGACTTTGGATCACTGCTTTCTCACGGCTGGTATGGTGGACCGGACATTGCCAGCTCACGGTGTATTGTTACACTATACAGTGAGCAGAAACTGGATTAGAGCTTTGGGTTGCCTCCAATGACCTCCGAGTGAGTCATTTTTGTGAAATCCTTGATAATTTTCTCATCTGTGTCAACATTTGCATCACCCAAAACTCCCACAATGTGCTCTCCAAAACATACATTGTCTGTCCTGCTTCGACACGTAAAGGAATTTCTGAACTCCTGCTGTGTTTTTATACAATTTATCATTTGTACTTAAGACTGCTGCCAGAAGTGAGACGCTGATAAAGATGGAAGGAAAGCTTTACTTACAGGAGGATGTTTGAGGATGGCGTTACAGGCAGACATTAGTCAGTGCAGTGTTTAGTGTTATCAGAGATATGTTATGAAAGAGTATTACCGGAATAATTCGTTATGAAAAAATGGTGTTTTTAAAACAATTCATAAAATTAGCAGTTTTTCTGACATGTTTAAGGAACTTTAAGTAAAAATTAACAGCTAAAGCACCAACCTTACTTGACCTACAGAATCATGTACTGTAAAACTTATGACTAGCCGAAGTCTGGGCTTTGTCGTCTCCACCTTTATTGCTCCGGTCTTATTCTGCACCTCAGAGAAAAGCAACAAACTGATAAACTGGATGAAGTTCTCCTCAACAAATGTGCTTTTTAACCTCATTGTACTCAAAGAACTCTGATGAGTTAGAGCCAGTAAAACCGAAACAAATAAAGGAGTATATTAAAGTCTAAGGCATGTTTTTGCAGTATCTTTGAAATTAAATACTGTTGTATTTCATCTCTAACAAAAAAACCTCCCTGGCAACATTTTGCATTTGTGAAGGGGAAAGCATATCCGTTTTATTAAATCAACTCTTGTTTGTTCCATTGGTGCTGTTTGTGTCCACTGTTGTGCGGCAGTCTTCTGAGGCTCCATGTAAATACTCCCTACTGAATGTGTAGTCCTGCAAATCTTCTTTTTTTTCCAACCAATTAAATGAGTGATGATAAAGAAAATAATCCTCCCTCGTCCTTTTTCGCTGGCTTCTAATTATCCTGAAACAGCTATATGATATCTGTGTGGAAATGAATTAGGCTTCATCATCTATCTGCGCCATCATCTCTCTTGCTCCGTCTCACGCTCCCGTCTCTCGCTTCCTGTCTCTCTGCCTCTTGCACTCACTTTTGCTAAGAAATGGGCTGTTTGCTCCTCCTGAGTCAATGAGGAAAGGATGAAAGACGGAATGAGGACGAAGAAAAGGAGGAAATAAAGGAGCTCACATGTACAAAGACCTGCATACAGACACTCTGGGGCTCGCTCAGGTGGAGAGAATACCTCCCAGGTAGACAGGTGAATTAGGGACAGAGCCTCATCACTGGTGGTCCCCGAAACAGACCTTTACTCAGAATGCACTCAGTGCCCCTGCTGGCATTGCATTTCCAACATTAATCCTGTAGAGGAAGTCCGTGTCTGTGATGGAGGAGAACCATTTAGCAACCAGCAGATACTGTAGATTGAACTGCATTGCAGCAGAGTGCTGCAATCGCTCTCAATCCTAAGCTCTCTCTTGCCGGCCATTTTGCTGTAATGCACAAATAAAAACAACTAACGAGGCTCTAATGTAAGCTACTCAACCTTGAGGTGTGAAGGAGAGGAAAGTGTGTCAATGCCAGCAGGGAAAGTAACTAGTGATTTATTCATTTTAATTTCGCACTTTTCACTAAGCATAAAAAGATGAAGAGAGATCAAGAAACCATACAGGATTATACAGTCCAGTTCCTCAAAAATGACTGTAATAATCTATGTAACAAACATGACATGGAGAAATAAAAATACTACAAATAAAACAGGAAAATAAGCACTGAGATCTTTTAGATGAGTAAAGAAGTATAAAAAAGATAAGTAGTGTAAAAAAAGTCCTGCAGTTAACATTTTAAACAAAGGTACGCAACGACTTTCTACAGAAAACATTTTGGCAGTCACATCATAAATAATGAGGTTGGTAACATAATGATATTACTGAGGTATACATACCTGATTCATTACTATATGATCAGTTACCGTGCACCATATTTTGTGTGTAATGTCTGAATCTGCACAGTAACTTGTAATAATAAAAGCAGTGAGGAAAATGTGACATATCTCTTTGAAATGCGTGTAAGATTGAGCTTTAGTACAGATCCTAATCATATGTACGCAACTGAAAATATGACACACAAGGTTAACGGAGCATTCCAACATCAATTGACAATTATTTTTAGAATTAATAATAATGAAAGAGGCTACTTAGATACAAAAGTACATGTTTTCTATGCCATTCTACATGTCTACTAAAGTGCACTTTGAGCAGGAACACTTTATACTTGTTACTTAAGTTATTTGACTTTCTTCTTTTGTGTGTGTAGTGCTTTCACAAAGCCTGTGACTATCGGATAAAATATGAAGCATCATAGATTAAAAAACCCCAGCAGCGTTTAAAGTGGTTACAGCAGCTGCAACGCAAAACATATGGCTGAAAACAATCACTCAAGTACTGTGCTGAGGCACTTCATGCCACTTCACTTCTACAACTTCACTGCATTTCAGCCAAGAGAGACTGAAGAACCAACGAAAGAACGAGATCAGAGAATATTTAAAAAATGTTTTAATGTAAATTGAAAGTGTAGACTTTGGCGCTCAGACGCCGGCAGGAAGTTAGTCACCGTGTGAAACGCTCTCATGACGATGACGGAAACTTTCCCTGGAACCTAGACACTGGTGGCGAGAAGGAGCTCAATGTTGGGACCACATCATGGAGAAACTTCTGCTTCCTGTTTTTGATTGAAGATGGCCAGGCTTCCATGGGTGAGGTGTTGAAGGGGTGGAGGTGGGTCAAGACATTCCTTGCAACACCGAATTCTTGTTTTTTTTAACTTGAAACTTTGTTTTGCATTGAATCTTTTACAATAAAACATATAGAGTCATAGAAACAAACAAATAGACATAATAATTCAAACACACACACACAGATAACCTCGACGCATTGGCAGGGCTTACTTAGCTACAACCAAATTAAATTCATACAGTAAATTTAAACGTCTCAGTAGCTTTTCAGAGGAGAGCGTGTTGGTTAGTGACTGGATGGAAACGAGATTGAGAAGGTGTGGTATCAGAGAGCAGCAGGAAACGGTGCTGAAGTGAGCAACTTTCCCTAAGCTTCATTTGGAAATAAAATATAGGCTACCTTTCACATTTTAACAATTACATTTGCAGATTTTCCATGTAAAATATATGCTAGACTTGCAAAACAGCAAATCTGTATAAAACTGAACTTAAACTGAGTCTTTAGGCAGCACAATTCCTGCTCAAAATTGGGTCCACATTGACCAATTGCATAATTTAAATGCCACTTAGAAGTAAAATGCAACAATGATCAAATACAAAATCCAATAATTTATCATTCTCCATACCAAAAAGGTTACTTTAACTTTAGACACTTGTAGAAAATGTTGCTGATCCGTCTTTATTCCTTGCCAGTGCCAACGCTCCAGCATGTTTGCTTGCTTGCATGTATCGCGCGTGTGAATCCGTGCAGGCGTGTCACCCTGCGTGTTTGTGGGTGTCTTTATCTCAGCTGGCACGGGTGACGGCACGGACGGGAGACAATTTGACCGAAGGTTGCGAGGCGAGCGCGGCGGAGAAGAGCGGGATGACAGTGATGGAGGGAGAGAGGAGGACAGAGTGACAGGTAATCCATCAGAGGCGTTACTGTCATTATTCAATTACCACCCATCCTTAGCACTCGTGATACAGCCCTGATAACCCCGACACACGCTCACATAGGCCGCACACTCACGTGCGTGCGCGCGCGCGCGCAGGGGGTGGTTGTCTGTCTGAAACTGGTGGATCCTCTTACACAAGGTGGGTTCGTGCAGTGTGGGAGGTGAGGTGAGCCGGGACACGGGGCTTGGCACCGAGTCTTTATATGCTTTTAGTGCAGCAGACCTTTAAATCTGCGCTCCTTCCTCCATTTATGTCCTCTACTCCCCCTCTCACCTCTCTCATCCTTCACTTTTTCCTCCCCTCATCTTGCTCAAACCCAGCCCTCCCTCTCCCCTCATTACTGGTTCCCACCGCATTCCCTCCTCTCCTCCTCCTCCTCCTCTTCCTCCCTCTCCACAGTTCTTTCCGTCTCCTGAGCGCGGAGCCGATAAGGAACATGGAGTATGATTAGACGCCAGTGACACCGGGCTTATCGCTCTGCTCCCATAACGCTCCGCAGATCACTTACACAGTAATAGCCAAGCAGCACACACACACACACACACACACACACACACACACACACACAGACACACAGGCTATCAATTCAAAATATGTTTTTTTTGCGCTCAGTTTGTGTGACGGCGCATGTTGTCTCTACAATGACGCACGAGCTGGATGAAAAATGACCGCGAGCAGCAGATTGTTTGAGTGTGAAGCAGCGGGGAGGAGGGTGTTTATGCATGGCAGTGTGTGTAGGTGAGAGTGGGGGTGACATGAGGCAGCAGAGCTCGGTGGTTTGCCCTGTGAAGGAGCTGCACATACAGGCCGGTAGATGGCGCTGTCTCGTCAGCTGTGTGCAGCTTATCTATCACGACTTCTCCGGTTTCAGCGTCGCGGTGCCACGGGGGGAATCCAAATAGCACACTAACTGAGGCTCCTCTCTGCTCATCACAGCTCAGGCGGTTCCTGCATCCTCCTCCTGTTTTCTCGTCGTCTTCTCCTCCCTCCTCCTCCCTCCTCCTCTCTTGATGCCTTCTTTCTTTTCTCTATTATATTCCCTGTGAATTCACCTTTCTTTTCCTTACCACTCTCATTTCCTGCTCCGTCTATTATTTATTTATTCTTTTGTCTCTTTTTCTTTTCTCCTTCTCTCTCCACTTCGTTCTCCTCCTGTTTGTGTCTTCCCTCCATGCTCGTCTTTTTTTCCTCTTGTTACGGTTATTGTCTTTTGTTTGTTTCCACCTCCCAATTTATTCTCCTCCTCTCATCTCCTCCCCTCTCCCCCTTTTCCTTTATTTTTTCTACTGTTCTCTCCTGTTTTTTGTCTCCATTATTTGTTTTGTGCCTTTCTTGGTATTCTCAAATTTAATATCTTCTTTCATCCTCACCTCCTCTTCCTCCCCCTTTTTCTTTCCCCTCTCCTCTATAATCTTATTCCTTCTCTCTTCTACTCTTTACTTTCTTTTTTCATCACCATCTTAACTTATTTTATTCTTTTTTCTTCATCTTTTTTTCTGTCATTTTCTGCTCTTCTCTCCTCTCCTTTCTCCCCTATCCTGTTTTCTTTTTATTGTCCTTCTTTACTCTTGCTTATCTCCTCTTTCCTCCTTATCTTTACTTTGTCTTCTTCTCCCTGCCTACTTTCCTCCTCTTCCTCTATTCTCATTTTTTTCTCCTTTTTCCCATTTCCGCCCTTTTCTCTCCTCTGCTTTTATGGCATTTTTCTCCTCCCCTTATCTCCCCTTCTCCTCTGTATACCTTATTTTCTCATTTCAGCTTTTCTTCTCTCTTCCCCTCCCCTCTCATTTCTTCTCTACTTTTACCTCCTTCTTTTTATTTTACTCCTCATCTAATTTCCCCTTATTCTCAACTTTTTTGTTTTGCTCACCACTCTCTTCTTTTCTTTCCTCATCTCCAGTTTGTTTTCTCTCCCATACTGTGCACCTCTCTCCTCTCCTCTCCTCTCCTCTCCTCTCCTCTCCTCTCCTCCATGGGGCAGTGGCTCTGTAATGTTGTTAGGACATGCTCTCATTAATAACCTACACTCTGAGAGTCTTTGCTAGTGGAGCGTGAATCTCATGTTCATTTGGGGACAAATAGAGGATGTTTCACTGAGTGTGTATGTGTGTTTGTGTTTGTACAAAAAAAAAAGAGAGCGCGACAGACCGTATGAGAGAAAACACGCCGTGTGGGTGTGATGTAAAAGCATGTGTTTCCTCACATTGTTAAATGATGCTAGATCAGCTTGTGGTCTGCTAGTCCAATATGTTTTATGTGTGTGTGTGTGTGTGTGGGCGCGTGGATCAGTGCCAGACGTCCTTGAGTCTGACCCTGTTAGGGAACCTTGCCTTTGGGCATCCCATGGCCCAGTGCTCATTACTGCTGTACGCACACACACATACACACACACACATGCACACACACCTGCACATGGTCACACTTACACCGCACAGGCCGCAAAGCAATTGTCTCGCGTGCCAACATCTACCTCCAGTTACAGGTAGACTGCAGATCCAGTCCTTAAGAAGTGTGTGTTCCTCTGTGTGTGTGTGTGTGTGTGTGTGTGTGTGTTCGGTATCTTATAAGGTCTCTGTATAAGAGTAATTTGTGAGCAGCCCTGACTGAGCCTCATTAGGAAAAGGGTTATTTTTGTGTCACTGTTAAACGTGAAAGCAAAGGTAATGGCTGCAGTTGGGCAATTAGCGGTGACGGGGGGAAGTTAATGGAAGTTAGTGAGTGAGTGTAAGTTGACACAAGTATAACAAGGTTGTGTGTTTGTGCACACCATGTGTGTGTGTTAGATTTATGCCCCGTGTGCCACCTCTATCTGTTCCCATGCTATATAATGAGCCGACAGGTGTACGAGCCAGCAGGCTGGACACTGACTGATGCAGTGCTAATGCTCACACTCTCTCTGCCACACACACACACACACACACACTCCGACACACACACAGGGGTAATGTATTGTGCAATAAGTGTTGCCTAACCTTAGCAGTACACTCAGTTTTGGCAGAGAAACAGAGAGGAGAGAGGAGGAGGAGGAGGCGGGGGATGAGTGAGGGTGATTAAATAGTCTAGTTAGTCCACAGAGTGGTTGAGAACATTAAGAGCTGGGCCATTCATCAGAATAACACACACACACGCAAGCACAAACACACACACACTACGTATACACGCACCCACTCATATTGATTACTGAAGTTAAAAATGTCTCTGCTTGGTGAGCCAGTGAATTCTCATAGGGTAAAAATACACAGACACACACACACACACAAACAAACAAACATACACACACACACACACACACAAAGTCCCTAAAAAATCCCTGCATACACACATATTCACACACACACTTCCTCACTTTCCCTCTCATGCACATTAATTTGCCATCACTTACTCGTCCTGTCATAGGTGTGAGCGCCGGCTCATTAAAACTCCTCAAACTCCCTCCCTCACCTCCCCAATCGTCTCCCTCCCGCACTTTCTCATAAACGGACATATAGTAAGGATAAAAAGAGAGAGAGAGTCGATGAGGATAAGCCGGTGGGCTGTCAAACAAGAGAAGATGAGGAAAAAGGGGGAAAACAGGTGGATTTTTTTTTTTTAGAATAAGCAGACAAAATGAGGAAGCAGCGAGGGAGATTTCTACAAATAGGATGAAGAATGAGCAGACGGGGGAGAGGACAAACAGTTAGGAAAATGGAGGATAAGCAGTTGGAAGGTTAAATAAGAAGGAAATAAAACCAGAGGAAATGTACAGAAGGAATTAGGAGGACAAATAAAAGACAAGGACAAGGAAATGAGGAGAAAAAAAGGGTGGTATGTCTACTGAAAGGGGAGAGTAATGTGGAGGAAAAAGAGGAGTGGTCTTAAGGGAACCAGAAGAAGATGAGGATGATGAATAATTAAGTGATGAGCGTAAGGAAGATGAGATAAAATAATGATGTATATGCAGCAAAATGAGGCTTTTACTTGACGATTAGTAAATGGGATGAACTGGGAGGTAAAGGAGAAGAGGCAAGGACATCGTCAGAAGGAGAAACAGTGAGCGAGGGAGGGAGAAGAGCAGCAATTTCGCCTTCTGCTTGCAGTAATTCCCAAATATGAAGTCCCTTGTTATCACTGTTTAGTTTTAATCTTCAGCCTAACAGTCTTTTTCATTATCAGGATAATGCCGGTTATTACCTCTTCATTGCCGGGAATATTATGATGGATGTGTTCCAATCAACCCCGGCATTAATACGATCAGTGCGGACATTAGCACAATCAGTCAGCACGCCGCTGATAATAACTCATGATTGTTGTGATTTAGTCCCAACATCACGACAGCTGGAGCTGCATTTAAGGACCATTAGTTACAGAGCGATGGAGTGAGGGAGGGGAAGAGCAGGGACGGAAGGAAAGAGCTCGGAAAGTGAGCAGAGGGATAGAATTGGTGGAGGAGGAAGTTACAGAGGAGAGGAAGAAAGGAAGGGGAATGTGGAGGAAAATGAGAGTGAAAGTGAAAAATGGAGGGTGGTGGTATGGATTCGATTTCTGGAGTGTTTACTGCTTTAATTTGGTTCCTTCGAGCAGGTGAGAATAATAAGATCCAAACTCAGGTGGCTTCAAATGACTGCAGCAAGACACCTGAAAATGCAGATGTTAGTTGGCCGTCGTTCAAGAGAACAAGAACAAGGTGCAGCTTGTTTTTGGTGTGACAAATCACCAAATGCTTATTAGGCAGGAGGATACAGATGCAAAAAATTAACAGAAATATCAACATAAAGTCTATGATTTAAGAGTTGGGCCTCTTTGAACCTACCAAACAGCCATGGTGCATCTTCTAATCTCTAGATCCTTTGTGAAGGAATCAATACAATTACTCCAAAAAGATCTTACCTTATTGGTGTTTTGATGATGCTGGAAGGTGTGAAGGTGTGTTCGTTGAGCAAGCAAATTATTTACAGGATTTTTCTGGAGGCTTTTCGGGCCTTTATTGACAGGACAGCTGAAGGATTGGACAAATGAATAGAGTTGTTTCAATACTGATACCAGTATCGGAAAACGCCTTCAATATCGCCAAAAATGCTGGTATCAGTATCGGCGAGTACCAGTCTGTGCACCAATCCGATACCATGTGATTAATTAGCCGCAAAACAGTACCCAGCTACCTCCTCGTTAGCTTAGTTTAGTGTAGTGTAAGGAATTCAATTTTCATAGATTTTAGTTTTTGAATGCAGTTGCACCTCTGTTTCATAGTGATCCACTTAAATCTTTTTATTTGACTAAATTATGATTACAAATCACATTTTAAAGTAATTGTTATTTTTATGTGATGTATCGGATCACTACTTGGTATCAGTCACAACCCAAGTTTGAGTATCTGAATCTGTATCAGGAAGGAAAAAATAGCATCAGACCATCTCTACAAATGAGGGAGAGAGAGAGGGAATGATATGCAGCAAAGGGCCACCGGGGGGAATCAAACCCAGAGCTGCAGCAGCGAGGACACATCCTCTGTACATTGGCACCCACTCCAACAACTGAACTACTAGGGCACGTCCGCAAGTACATTTTTGATACACGTTTGTCATGCATATTTGACCCTGGAGCATGTCTAGTCTGTGTTTGCCACTGTACCAATTGCTAGTTAGCTTAAGCTAGCTCAGCTAGCTTTAGCAATTAGCACATTTAGGCACTCAAACACTCCTGTGTCCCAAACAGTTTCCTGGTATAGCTCAAACAATATCTATTCCACTTTTTCATGCTAATATGGAACACATCTACTCCCAACTGATACAAACATTTTTTTTAAACTTGTGTCTCTTTACAGTTTCCGTCCTTTTAATTTCTTGATTGACACTTCTAAACAGACACGTACACGGAAAGCTGCAGACACCACGGACGTGTTCTACTTCTAATTAATAACTTAGTGTAGACCTGGAGGATGCATTCCACTCTTTTCCAGTAGATCTGCATCTAAATGATCAGTGTTTTCATAATGCAGGCCCAGGCAGACCTTCGTACACCTACAGTAGCGAAGTATAATTTGGTATGAACACACCACAAGAGCCGCTGTAACTGAATCACTGATGACTGAAGGTATGCGTACACAAGCTAGCAAGTAGCTTGCTCTTTAGCAACACTGCAAAATGTTCTCCAGTGACTGATCTGACACTGTGTCAAGCTGCACTCTGTTTTTGTTTGTGTCTTTCTTGTAGACAAGAAGCATACAAAAAGAGAGAACCTTAAAACAACAGCAATGATCTCCTTCTCAAGACTTCACTTCCTGAACCTGCCACTGAATCAGTCGTCAGTCAGTTTTTTAGCAAATCACTGCAGAGCCTCCAGTGAAATTTCACTCTTTTACTTAAATTGTTTCAGCCTTAAATCCCTCAATGTCTTGAGAGGCAATTTGCTTGTGTCTCAAAGAGAGTGCTCCAAAATCTCCCAAAGGTGCTCAGCTGGGTTGAGAGCTGGTGACAGTAGAGTCTATAGAAAACGATTTACTTCATTTTCATGCTCATCAGACCAGTCAGTGACCCCTTTCACCCTGTGTGGACTGTCTGCTTTTGCTCCATTTCTACACTCATTCATGTTTTCGATTATTTGTCATCCATGTGTACATCTTGTAGTCAGCATTGCAGCACATGCTTCAAAAGTCTAAACAAAACAAATCAACACGTTAGTGTGAATATTCTGCTATTTCTTCATGAATTTATCATTGATACAAGCAGCAAAAAGGATAGCAGTTAATCAAGCTTTGCTTACTAAGTTACTAGAATCTGAATTTGTTTTGACTCTCCTCTGTCTCTCAAGTTCCCAACCTTGCAGGACTGCAAATTAGCAAAATGATAAAGCTGACCTATTTGTGAGCTTTTCACAAGCCCTGGTTTACTTGTAATTGGACAGAATGAACAAGGGACCAATTGCAAAAAAAGCAACAAAATTAACTTGCTGAGCAAACAGGCAACCAATAAGCTACGCTGCCAGTAATTATTAAGACACATAGCTTTGCAACAAAGAGGAAGACTTTGATAAGAGAGTGCATGGATGGCAGTAACTTAAAAGGAGGAGACCGCACTTTGGCAAAGTATATTTCAGCGGAAAGTAGAATTCTTGAAGTGTTTAAAACGTGTATTTTAACTTGATAATAATCCAGTGCGACATATTTTTAAACCAGCCAATCTTCAAATTGGCTTCAATATCAGGAGGCAGACATTTTTACGAGGGGAATCTTCTGATTTTTAATTTGATCTTCG
>JAQFJB010000007.1:9291801-9302136 GCA_029874875.1 Naso minor
GAAGTAGAAATGCATTATGTTACAGTCTTTTAAAATAATTTTTACGATACTGCACCTTAATATTGTATTGAAACATTATGTGTTCTAAATTTACATACATTTTATATTTTTGGCCTTGATGGAATATTGTGCCTTCATGCTGCAACTCTCCCCAACGTTGCTCTGAGCAAGTGTCTCGGTTCATTTTCAAACTTTGAAAACAAGCAGTGTATCACACATTAATTGAGTTCTAATCTGCCTCTCCATTGTGCTATCAAAATTAATTTGCAGTCACTCAGACAGCTGGATGATGGAGGAAAACACCCAGACGCACACATGAGCTCTCTGTATCTCCATCACGCTCACAGACTTTTTGTTTCCACTTCCCCACATTTCCGCTATCTCCCCAGTGACGCTATCAGTGGGGCGAATCTGTATCTGTTCCCCGCAGCGGTACATGAGCTCCATCTCCCTGCATGCGTTGACTGGCCCGTAACATGCAACACACACTGAAGCCTTTGTACTCTCTCTGTTCAACAGTTAGCCTCAAACAGACGGGAAATCCATATGAAGAGAGAGAGAGGGGAAAGGGAGAAAGGCAATTTGGAGCTCAACTCACATCTTTGCTGACAAGGAATATGCACACACAGACACCGACATACAGCACACTAAACCCCCACACACAGCGGAGTTTTTCCTCCATAAATAAGCGTGGTCCATCCATCATGGGACCTCAACGGGCCCTTTATGCCCTCTGGCTAGTTCGACCCAGCAGCCCCAGCAGCGGCGGCACACTGGGGGACGGACAAAGAAGGTCATCCCAAACCTCCGCAAGGAGAGGGGTAATAATAATCATCATCCCTTCGAGTCCACATGTGTTTGTGTGTGTGTGTGTGTGTGTGTGTGTGTGAGAAAGAGAGAGAGAGAGAGAGACTAAAGTACAGGTGAAGTATGTGAGGTGATGGGGGAGGAATTTGGGCGGTGATTGTTGAAGTTTGCTCTAACCTTGACCTTAGTTTTGGGAAGGAAGAGGCCAAAGTGTGTGTGTGTTTATATACGTGTGTGTGTGTGTGTGTGTGTGTGTGTCGCACGTGTGTGTGTGTGTGTGTGAGAAAGAGAGAGAGGGAGCATAGCTGATGGGGTTTTAGAGGCCAGAGGATAGTCTAACCTTGGCAGAGAATAGGTTGGACTCAAGCCAGCCCTGTCCTCACCTTAATCCCAGAGCCTCATATATCCTTCACCATAGAGACAATGGCATATTTCACTTTACGACCTGATCGTATTTCTGATAAATCTTCCCCATTACACCCCAAAAGAGCTTAGTGAATTCTGCCCCGATGAACGCTGCGCCTGTATGAGCAGCATTGCCCCCCTGCACCTGTTGATGGCACTATTGTGCTTCTGTATCCTGCTCTGCTATCTTCAGTCATCAGCAGTCAGATAAAGGCAGTAACAACCCCCAAACCACCGTGCAGCCCCCTCATACCAGGTTCCCGCGTCCCCTCCCGCCTCCATCCACCCTCCCCTGGAGCTCTGATGGATGTGCTTGCCTGCAAAACTACTTATGAAACACTTAACAATAATAATGTTGTTATTTCTCATTGAATATTCTGCAGAGCTTCCATTTAGTCTCTCCAGCTGAATCAGAAGGTAAATGACAAAAACCCATACTTGTCACAAAATGTCATATAACTAAAATAAATGGGCCAAACATGCAAAACAATGGCTGCATCTATATTCTAATAGCAGCTTGGGGTGCCACTGGTGCACCGTAAACATTGGAACTGAATGAATATATATGGAGAGTAAAACTGAAGAATGAGTAAAATGGGGAAGGATAAACAGAGAGGAGCAGACTATAGCTGAAGGGCGAAATACAGAGTGAGATGTGTAATTTTTCTCCTTTTTGATCCATCCAATTGGGCAAAATCCATGCATCTGTTTTGTGTTTTTCTTGCTTTCTAGCCTGTCTTTTCATTAATCAGCATGCAAACAATTAAAAATTTATAATTTTTCTGGTGAGGATGGAGAAAAAGTTAGCTTTACCTCACTAGTACCCAGTGTATCTATTCCCACTGAAACCATCTGCGTGTTTTGATCCCAACTACACCAAATGAGTGTATCTTATTATTCAAAATTATGCTGCGTTAGTGAGTATCAGAAGAATGTTTTGTCTGGTGCAATTATATGGATCCGCCCTGGCAGTGGGTGCGGATGCATTATTAATGTCTTCATATTACAGCGTTCTGTTGGAGTAACCAGCAAAGTTCTGCTGCAGAGAGGAAATCAAATCTGACAAATATCTTGTTTGTCACTGAGGCGAGCTCTCAACACTGACTAATAAAAGATGGAGGCAGAGCCAGAGAGGCAGGCTTTCTTCTCAAACAGGCAATTTTCCTCTTGCCTTAACCCTTACCCTGACCCTGCCTCTAACCTCCACCCTGTCCAATACCACGGACAAAGAGCACATATTTCATATGTTCAATCATTGTCGCTGACGTTATGGCCATTGGCTGTGCTGTCAAGCGTGACTATAGTATATACTGGCTAACCCTCGGGTCCCTGCAAACACAGCGACAGCATCTCCTCAGCCTCTGTACACTGATGGCTGCCTGGGAAATAGCAGTGCAGCCTCCCTGTGATCATTCCAGGAGCCATCCTGCCTAACAGCTCTGGGCTTTATGGCTCCACTGCTTCAGATGATTCACACGCCGCCGTATAGTGCAAGCACAGCTACATGTGCGGACAGATTCATTGGTGGATGCACACACGAACACAAAACTATACACTCTACACATGCACTCAGATGCACACCAGCAAGGCTCATCCATACAATGACAAACAAGCTACATTCCTACACACACAGGGAAAAAACACATAAGACACAAGCACACACATTCAAGGAACCGGTAAATGGCAAATAGTGGACACAAGTACATCGAAAAAACCACATTCCTGCCAGTGCTTCTATAGTTATGAGGCTACTTACCCCCTAAATGTTTCCTTAATGGATAATCTGGTTTATTGCAACTTAGGTCTTGTTTTAGTAGTTTTCAGCTCACTCCTCACAGAAGTAATAATGATGTATTTACTGAAATCTGGGAAATTCCAGCAGGGGATAAGACGCACTTTCAGATTAATATACTGGTAGTCAGTTAAAAACAAAGCAAACTTACTGTATTTACAAAATAAAATAAATGCAAACAGTTAAATTATTTCCCAAACCATCCTTTGCAAACATCAATAACAGTTTACAGAATGACGTCCTGCCTCGACGTTGCCATACTGGTCTTGCCACAGTTATGCATCTACACAATTTTCCTGTGATAAAGGATTTTTTACGGTTATTTTATGCAGGTTCATTTCAGTTTTAGTGACCAATAAATAACTAATCTGGCTAAACTAATTTCAGCATGCCTGATTGTCTTATCGCTTGTGTTTCTAGTCTTGTCAGTTGTCGCACTTTATTACAGCACTTTGGTGAGTGTAATGTCAAGAGAACCAAAAGATATTATAGATGCAGCTATAAGACCGATGACCAGGTTGTGGTAAATGGGAATTAGCTTTGAATAAATCTTAGTTCAGCCTTAAACCTCTTTTTGTGTGGACATTTTCAGAGGCAATCATGATGTACTAAACCAATGTGAAGACACAATGCGACATGAATTTGACTCATATTGACAAAAACTTGAGTGAGTGAAAAACCTGCAGTTATCTCGAAGCTTTATAAATCTGCATCATCTGTCTTTACATATAAGAAAAGAAGAGAGGCTGGAGAGAAGTAACAGAAAGTACTGGAGCCTCTGGTGTGCTCTAACTTGAGCATAAACACACAGACATCCTGAAAAACATAGTCAGCGTATCTGTTTATAATTTGTTTACGGCTAACTATGCAGTCATAGAAGCAAATAAAAACACACTTTCTGTCTGAAAACATCTTAAAAGTAATAAATCTCAAGCAGCTTTCTGACGATGTGAGAACTGTACAAAATGTCCTCACTTTTTCACTTTTTAAAAAATGTCTCAAATTGGTCCTAATAAACATGGAAATACAGCACAAACACAAACACACACACACACACACACACTATCACTACTTAAGACATTTTGAAGTCTAAAAAACACAAACACATACCTGTGCACCTCACACACATGCAGTACAGTGATACTCTAGCACACACACCTGGCTTTATACACTCCTCTTCCCACACACACACACACGTGTAACACACTTTTCCACAGTCAGATATAAGGACAGAGCCACACGCCTGCATGCATCTGCAAACACAAAACTACACACACGCACACACACACATTTTTACAGTCAGAGCTGGGTAATTCCTCCAGCCCTTCTTCTGCACAGATAACAATGTCCTACCACCAGTCCAACACCTTATTTTAGTTGCCTAGGTAACCTCACGGCAACTTTAAGACCCCATTAAAAATCAGTCAGGATGGAATAAAAAAAAACAGATCTAACAAAATCCCTCTTAACCTTTACCAATCCCCCCCCACACCTGTCCTCTCATCCTCTGTCTCCCCAGACTGCTATTCAAATCCACCTGTACCTCTTCACCTTCATCAACCTGCACATTTTTCTCTCTATTTCCTCTGTACCGACAGCCCCTTATAACTTCTCCCCTCATTTCTTTGCCACTTTAATCCCTCGGCTTTCCCCACTTTTTTCACTGTCCGGCCCTGTTACTCCCTCCGCTCGCACTCTCTCTAGTACAGCCCTCTTCTACCTCGCGGCTATCATTTTGCTCCCCTTTCATCCCCTTCGCTTCCTCTTCATCTCAATCCCTCCATATACTCAGAGATGGAGTGGATGGACCTTCCCCGTCTATCAACCCCAGCTATGACATTTTATCCCTCTCATCCTCTCCTCCATCCCTCTGTATCATCATCCCCCTCTCTCTCTCCCTCTCTCTCTCTCTCTGTTTGCAGCCCCCCCACACCCCCCTTGGCATTTCCCTTTGAATGCAGATGTGAGCCGCTGCATAAATAGCACGCTGTATATTTTTTTCACTGAAGCTCTCCTGATTGAAGTCCAGCCATGACCAGTGCATCACTTATCCCTTGCATCCCTTATCTCGCTCTCGCGGCTGCAAATGAACAGTATCCCTCACTTCTGTGTCTCACTGTGGACGTGAATGAAGGATGCATCGTGATCTGCAGCATCAAAGTTGTGTTGTTTTATTCATACGTCTATATTATCTGGCTGCCCTTGGCGTGTGTCAGTAGAGAGAGTGTGCGTGGTGTCTGGTAGTGGGCCGACACTGTCCTGCCCCGGCCACTGTCACTCTGATGTATGGCTGCAAATTACAGCGATAAAAGCCTAACGCTGCTACTGTTACCAGCCACTCGAATGCACTTAATGCAGGGTGGGAGGGAGGAAGAGAAAGAGGGTGTCTGTGATGCATCGCACGCTCGCTTGTGTTTGTTATTTTGAGTTACGAACTGTTCAGTTGTCGCCGTCCCTTCGGGAGGCCACTACAAGGTAAATTAGATGTATCTACAACTGTCAAAGTGTAGGTGCGGTTTGTGTGTGCGTCTGGTGGGATAACAGGATGGCTTCTTGAGTGAACTTTCTCTATCACTCCATGTGTTGCTACCGACAATGTCAGTGAACAGCGTTTTGTCAGATGTTACCGCTTTGAGCGATGTGTAATTCTCGGCGCAATGACAGCAAAGACTGAGATGACTTTGAAAAGATGGAGGAGAGGGAGCGAAGACGGCAGTGGGAAAGGGAGTTATGTGGAGGGAAAGGGGAGAGATGACAGGAAGGGAGGAGGACTGGGGAAAACGGAGGACAGGAAAGAGGAGAGGCAGACGAGGATTCACATAGGTAAAAATGGAGCGTTTGTGAGAGGAGGGGAGGAGGGAGAACCAGACAAATCACAAGGAAAAAAAAAGGAAGGTAACCGAAGAAAGACGAGGATGCAAGGAGGTGGTGAGAAAGCAAGGAATGAGAACTTATTGATGTGTTTGAGGAGGAGGAGGAGGTTATATCGAGCAGGTGACAAGTCTCCTCAATGAGGTGATTTCACTCTGAAGAACCCTCAGCATGATTAACACAAATGCCATTCCAGGAGCCATTATAATTACATAGCAACTCTCTGATCAGGAAAACTTCAACCCACCAAACTATGATTTGGAGAAAACAACTAGGCACAGGGTTGGTTGAGTTTGCAACTAAAAACTACATGTTTGTATAAGAAAATCGTCTCCAGTGGCAAATCCAAATATTTTCTATCCTTCACCCCTATCAAGAGGTATCGCAGACGTCAATGCATTGCTTCAACTTCTTCACATGTAAGGTGACAGAACAGTTGTGTCAAGAATGGAAAGGAAGAGACCCGGAAAGAGAAGCTTCTTCCTCACCTCCATACAGCTGGTCAATCAGGGTGTGAAGTGGGTGTGAATGTCATATTGTCAGTTGCAGATAGTGAGGCTACAGAATGGTCAGGCATCCTTTCTTCCAGTGCAATGTCAGAAATGCTTGGGGGAAATTGGGCTTCTGAGGCTTTCAACTATTTGACAAGCACTTTATTGTAAAACATGCTGCTTCCACCTTTGTTGAAAAACAGACAAGAGGTCAGGGAGATGAACGTGTAAGCTAACCGAAAACTATAGCAGATTCATTTAATAAGAGTAGTTCAGCATTTTGGACAATGTAACTTTTTGCCTTCGTCATGAGTTAGATGAAAAGAACTATGCCATTCTCATGTCTGTGCAGGCAGCATTCACCCCTGGGGTGGTTAGCTTAGCACAGTTTAGCATAAAAACTGGAAGCAAGGTTGGCTATGCTCAGCTCTCTAAAATGCTTTTATCAACACCTCAGCAGTTCACTAAAATGCCTAACATTTAGTATATTGAGCATTTGTAGAGTGTCTAAGTCATGCCCCTTCCAGTGGACCCAATGGGACCTCAGTACGGAAAAAATATGAATGGTAGTCGATGGGGAAAGGAAGATTATTTTTTGATCCTGTTTGACTTGTGCCCTGAATTACACATACTGTATGATGTCCATCAATTTAAATGATAATTTTTCATGTGAAGAAAGTCTATGTTTGTCGTCAAACAGTTGATGTATTAGCTTGTGAACATACGTAATTATAAAGACTACAACACCAGTTGCTTAACTGACATCATAACATTTTCCCTCCACTGACTCGCGGACCCGGCTAACTGCCCCTTTGAGGACCTGCAGCTCTCGACATGACCCCATTTATAATGGTCTTAACCTCTTTTAATCTTTTCCCCTCATCCTGAAAAACACTGTGAAATCTGCCAAGCTACCGGCCATGTCTATACTGATGACGTATATTGTCCAAGACGAGACGTGTGGTTCACTGAGCAGTCTTACAAAATAAATTGTTTAACTTTACTGTTTATGACAAAATTCAACTTTCTTCACTTGAATAATCATCTTTTAAACTGTCAACCATGGTATGTGTAATTCAGGGCACAAGCCCAACGGGATCAAAGAATTATTTGTCCCTCTAGATTGACTACGGTTCATATTTTTCCTGAACAAAGGTCCCCTGGCCCAGAAGTAGAGGGGTGTGACTTAGGCACTTTGTATCCAAGGCTGTATTTTCAATATGCTGCAGTTCTCTGTCCTGTTTTGTTCAGACAGATCTAAGAAACAATCAGACTTTCATTCTGCCGCTTTTCTACTGATGAGAAAGACAACAGGACTTGGCTGTAGTTGATAAAGTGCACTAAACAAATGAAGAAAAAGTTTTGGGAGTTCATGTTAAGGTTAGCTAGATAGCGTTAGCACCCACTCGCTAAAACCGAACTGACTTTGTGAAATCACCCTCATAAAAGTTATGTTTAAATGTGAACAGTAGTACCAGCTGTGCTCTTGCTTAGTTAAAGTAAAATCAGTCTAAAATCCATAATGTTTATATGCAAAGAGCTGGTTTGGTCTAATGGGAGGAATGGGTGCTAAGGCTAATTAACGCTAGCAGCCATGTCTACTCACGTTCCACCATTTTCTTCATCCTTTACCATACTTTATCAACTGCAGCCATGTCCTCTTGTCTTTCTTATCACTAGGGGAACAGCAGAATTCAAGTTTTTGTTTGTTTGTTTGTTTGTTTCACTGAGATCGGTGTAAACAACATGAGCACTGTAGCATATTGAAAACACAGGGCTTAGACAGGCTTATTTTGAAAGGGTGTTATGTCATGACTTAAAGGCCAGATAGTTATGCAATGATGGTAAAAAAAAATAAAAAATCGAGATTCAAAAGAGAAAATGGGCAGAAGAACTTGAAAATGAAACCCTTGTTTCAAGCATGTGTGGTTCATAGTGTGAGGGGTCAATCAGCATTCAAGGAGATTGTATCTGAATTTTAAAACAAACCCAAGTATCACCTCTCAGGAATTTAATGAGCCTCCATTTGTCTCAATCACCTTCTTTTTCTCCCTGTCTTTTAATTAAAAGCTCTTCTTTTACCTTCACATAGAACATCAAAGGAGGGACACAAACTCCCACTAATTGGAGGTTGATTTGGCGCTTTAATATTATTTTGTTAAGACTAATTTCCTCCTGCACACAGGTGTATAGAGAGAAGAGGGGGGGGGTGGATTTGTAAAGGTAGCAGATAAAAGAACAAAACATGATAATAAAGAGGGAAACAGGAGAAATGAGGAGATTAGTCCAGGTAAAAATAGTGCCGCACAGTTATTTTGCTTTGCTAATTTCTTCTCTTTTGCACAGGTGAAGCAGAGGCGAGAGGATCTGTGTTTGTAAAGGGGAAATTAGTTGAAGTAAAAATAGTGAAGTGATTGAAAATTAAAGAGGACAATCACTAAAAATAGCAAGAAAAGGCAGAAAGCTATAAAGAGACGAATCAACATGGGAACCAGTAACAAGGCACTAGGGGGAGAAAAACAAAGGAAGCTAAAACATAATTACAACTACAGTTTAAAAGGCAGAAACGACTGTTTGCTTGCACCCATTTCCTCTCGTTAGTCCGTGTTAGAGGTTAATATCCCATAGTAGCAAGGTGATGATAAACCAAGGTAAGCAGTAAGGTGGAAAAAAAAGGCATAAATAGGCTCAGGGCCTAATTATCACTTTGTGTGCTGTGTTGCTGGAGTGTTCATTGCATAATTATACATCCTAAAATCAAAGGTTAAACAGCTATGCAGGGAATTTGGGCTGCTTTCATTTATCAAGTCAAAACATTCACCCACTCAAGGACTCAAGGGTCAACGCACATGGCATTTACGGGCCTGAATGAGAGGGCTGAATGAATGAATGATGACACGTTTAAGACGCCGGCTTTCCTGCTGCCACAGGGAACATATATGCAAATTGCGACAGATATTTTAGGCACAGAAGCCCTGCTGCTTTGAAATTACAGATAACATAGTTAGATGCCGAGATGAACCATTCCCCGCCCGCCATGCTTGGAAAGATGAGCTCAACAGCAGAGGAGGGGCAGATCACTGTTATGTGTTTGAGTTAAATATATTCTACCGTTAAACTGAATTACTTAGAGGCTTTGACGGAGGAAGATGACTTCATGTTCAGCTAATATGTCACAGAGAGTGAAGTGTTGGCTCAATACATGGACCAGTGAATGGCACACTGACTCACACTGAACTACATTTTCATTTTTGTCAGTGCTATGATTCAACACAGCCTGAGTTTGTTGGGTAGAAAGTGTGTGAGATGTCATTCGGTAACAGTGAGGGATGTGTCCTCATATTAATACTGCGAAGTCATGCATGCATACATCTCTGACATACAGTGTTGGGTGGAGTATTTGGATTACTTTTGATGAAACAAGCAACCTAACCTAACCTAACATGTTAGGACTGCAATTTAAGTAATCAGTTATTTAGTTACATTTTCAACAAAGTAATCCATTACTGTTGTTTTTTTAACAGGAAATAAAAACTGCCACAAATTTGCTTCTGTTTCTCTCATACTATTTGGCAGGCCGGCACCTGCCTGTGTACTGTGACTATATCACTGCACGTGTCTGTGGCAGATGGATTAGTGCACGGACCCGGGACCTCAGCGAGTGAGGTGGGATGATGGCAGAAGGGACAGTGCTCCTCATCACTCGATGGCATGTTTAGTAATAGTAAACATAAAAGAGCATGAGGCTCAAAATGTCATTCATTTTGTGGATGTACTAATTTGCACGTCAAGGGAGCTACAGTCTGCAGTCTTTTCTTGTCATGTTTCATAAACATAAAACATTCATGCAGCGTTGTGAAAGGAACATTGCCGTCTATAATTCCTGTTATCAGCCTGCAGTGATACAGATTATGTGTCTTCGAATGTTGCCAATCAGTGTCGGGAAAATCAATACATCTTAAGGAAGAC
>JAQFJB010000007.1:9327533-9338633 GCA_029874875.1 Naso minor
ATATGCAGCAAGTAAAAAAATTGGAATGCAAAATTCATGGGGTGAAACAAAATCTCAAGTGGTTGCATTTCCACAGTAGTACAGTTCAAAGACCATTTACAAATCATTGCTTTCAGTTTTAGTTCCAATAAACATGCCATCAAGTTTTTCTTATTTGGAGGTTCAAGCATGTCTGATATTTGACCATGTGGAAATCAAATGAAGAAAGTGGTAAAGAATTGTAAAATCACAGGACATACAAGAATGATATTATAGAGCAGTAAGTTTAAATACCAACATGGGCTTCAAAACAAATTTCAAGCCTTTATTCATGTTGCAATTTCAAAGCAAAGAGTTACATCACACATTGAAACAAAGTAGTTTTTCAGTTTGTCAGAAGTATGTTACAATGTTCTTGCAGCATGTATATAGTTGCTGAACATGACTGTCAGTATCAAATGGATGGGGTGATTATCCTAATGCATTCATTATAGTGTATCTGAAAAGCAATAAATACTAATTTACAGACCATTTACAGTAAAGCAAAACAAAAGTTAAGGTAAAATATAAACTCAACAATGGCAAGATTTTTACACTTTTAAGCACATGCATTTCTGTATAACATCAATACGAATTAAATGTATCATAAAATGACACGACACAATTTTCATATCACTGAGAATTATCAAATGAAAACTCTATGTAGAGAGTCAAGGCTGCCTGATGCACACCCGACAGAGACTGCCTGTGTGAACAACAACCGCGAGTAAGACGCAGCAGATCCGCAATGCAGACGCAAGACGTGCGTCCCTGGCATAACGGCAAGGTGGCTTCTCTACAAACTGCTAACAAGCTCATCAGGGACTCAAACACACACACATTCACACACCAGTGGAACAGCCATCGGGACACTTCGACATGCATACCGGGGGGGCAGGGGATCGTTCCACCAACCCTTTGATTGGTAGACGACCTGCTCTATCTCCTGAGCTACAGTCGCCCAATGTTCAGCTCTCTTGTCAGAAAGAAAATTGGCCAATCGAGAAAATAGTGATGTGAAAACCACTTCTGTAGAACAGACTGGGCCACAACGCCATAGAGAGTGATGGAAGGAGAAAGAAAGCACTATTACAGTCTGTGAGACCCATTGTGGGCAGAAGAACGGAATGAGAGAGAGATGCTATCAGTTTATCACTGGACACGCACACCCACACACACACATGCACACTCGAGAGAGACACACAAAAATACCACAAAGTTGAACTGAGCAGAGTGCGGGGTTTGCTGGGTTCAGTAGATTAGAGATGAGATGAGAATCAGGGCGAGGCAATAAAGAAGTGGTGGCTCTTTTCATCAGTCTTGCTCGGAGCCAAGCGGGACAAGGATGGAGGGGAAAACAGACAACAGAAGGAGGCAGGGAGGTAACAAGAGATGGAGAGGACGAGTGGAAGTGAAGGGGGCCGGGGGCAGACAGATGGAGAGGTGGACATAGGAGGGGGAGAGGGACAGACGGTGATGGAGAGAGATGGTTCTGACTGCTTGGTCTTTACTATCAGCTGAGGAGATAAATGCAGTGAAGGCAACTCAAGGTCAGATGAAGGGGGAATAAATGAGTCAATTAAACAATATCTTCCAATTCAAAAATAATCCCATCAAAAGTCGATTTTTAATTAAATGTCTTTCATACACTCCCTTGTTTCGCAGCAGCATAGACATTTTTCCCACGGCATAACTCTTTCCCACACTTATACAGGAATGAAAAACTTCTCTTTCAAGCAGACTCAATGGTTTGTTTCACTCTTATCAGCCTCCTGCGTCTTCTGTGGTTTCTCTGCTGTGAAAGCTCGCCACTGTTCTGCTCCGGTGAAAGTGACGAGAGGGCGGCGGGAGTTCCCAGGTCCTCTGTGGCTGCCTTCCCTTCGCTGCCCTGGGGGTAAACACCAGCCACTCGACCAATGGACCACTGAGGCTTTTTACCACCCGGGCCTCTAAACAACGCCTGCAAACATCTAAGGCTAGAATGGGCCCTTTTAATGAGGCAGCGCTGGCCCTCCATCAAAGAAAAACTATCAATAAATCTATCTTCAAAATGGGAGAACGAACAGTGTTTTTTCTGTTTTCGGTCTGTGTGATGAACTGATTTTCAGAGAGCTAAAATGAGGGTGGAATGCCCTCTAATGATAAGGCTGGAGGGAGACAAGTGTGTGTGTGTGTGTGTGTGTGTGTGTGTGTGTGTGTGTGGTGGTGGTAGGGACGTTGAAGCTGATTAGTTGATTACATGATGAGAGCCTCGTCTGAGATGTCTTTAATTTGCTCGACCGGAAAAGAAAAGTAATTAATCTCAAACTTCCCAGACCTCTCGGGGGCCCTCAAAAGCACACCAAGAGCAAGAAACAACAAAACGGGGAGCCTTATTGGGGAAAAATCGTTTATTAACTAAATTGGTTGATTGTCTGAGAGGCTTAACGCTGGGATTTCTCAAGCAAAACAATCTTGAGGATTTTTTTTTTCCTTCCTCAGAAGCCTGTCTGCTGCCTCCGCCTGAGACAGAGCTGTGTTGTAATTTTACAGAAATGCGTTTGACATTTCCACAGAGGATGATAACTTGTGCACGAAATAAGTCTTTAGAGCTGCTGAAAGGAGAAGAAAAGGGTAAAGTGTTATTGCACAAGATGAAGTCAAACAGATTTTTAAAAAAGCAGATTTGTTTTCCTTCTTTTATTTTCCCTTTTCCTGGTGGTTACTAAACAGTAAGTGTTTCTGAAAATGAATAGGAAAAAGATGAGGAGGGATTAACGAGGAGGAGGATGCAGGGGAAAAAAATAGCGCAATAAAAGTGAGGATAAGGTGAGGAAAAAAGAAAGGAGAAAACGAGAGCTGACAATGGCAGAGGGTTGGGGGAGGGATTACGGGAGAGATAAAAAAGAGGAGACGAGGATGAAGAAAGGTTACAAGAGGGAGGGACACGGGGATGAAACGAGACAAGGACAAAAAGCATGAGAGAAAAGGAGAGAGAGGGTAAAAGAGGAAGGATGTCCCCCGTTATTTCTGACCAGTAAAGGTTTCATTACACTGCATGCGCGATAACAGCAGCTGCAGAACGTCTTTGAAATCTAGACCGCTCCGTTATCCCTCTGCTTCCCGTATAACAATGCCGTTTCCAGCTGTATCGCTTTACCCTAACAGTAACCTACCTCTTCAAATTACACTCAGAGCACAACAGGAGCGACACAATGGAAGTCACAACTGATAAGAAAACAGTACACAGCAACACGCACCCACACAAAGAAGCAAACATATGCTTAGAAATTTGTGTAAAGGAAACCATGAAGCTGCAGAGTTGCTCAGTGAGAACAGTTAATTTCAGGTCCAGATGTTTTGGATGTTCCAGAATTACTCATCCGAAAAGACTCAGTGTGACTCATTCTACCAGTAATCCTAAACTGGAGGCATCAGGCTATTTCAATTTACAGATTTTCATAAACTAATAATTACTTAGCCTAGTTATGGTCCATTTTCAAGAAATTCATGATTTTGATTCGCAACATTATTATGAGTCATTAATTATATAGTTGCTCCTGACTCATTCCTCACTTATTTTTCAACAAACTTATCATTTGTCGATTATTAACTTCTCATCCACAACTTGTTTAAGAGTTGCTTATTAACTAATGCTTGACTAACTGGTAGTTCCTCACATTTTCCAATTGCGCACAGAACACCTGAGCAGAAACAGAAAACTTAAAAAAAAAAATCTTGAAATATTATTTTTTACATTTGTGGGAGGTGGATAAATAGCCTAATCGATAAAAGGTAAATGCGAGTAAGTGCAATGGAAACAGATTCAGCGAATAAAGGATGGCGTTTAAAAATCATGTGACTTAAACATCGCTCCTGCCTCCACATTCAACTCCACAAGAGAAGCTACATGGCGGCTGACAAAAAAATGCAAATACAGACAAAAACTCAAGGTGCTGTATGTGGACTAATGAGGATCAATGTAAGTTTAAAAATGCAAATAATGTTTTCAAAATAAACATACACCCATGTATCCTTGACAACACTCATTTAAATGTCATTGTGAAAATGCAGCATTTTACGATTTATTTTAAAAAGTACTTTGAATATGCTGCTTAACTATTTTTGAAAGCAAGTACTGCAGTACTTTAACTCAAGTAATAATTTAACTGAGCAACTTTCACTTGTATTGGGGTAATGTTTATCAGGAGTATCTATACCTTGACTCAAGTAATGAAGGTGTGTACTTTGTCCACCACTGCCTACTTGTTATCTTGATGAATTTACTCCGAATATGTGTATAACAGTGCATCAAAACACACATAAAGGCACATTTTCTTTTGATTTTCTAACAAAATTTGGTTCAAATTTCCAATACATTTGAACAGAAATCAAGGTATTTTGTAAAGTGTTTGCTTTTTTTTTCTCTGTGTGATTGGATTTTAATTATTTATATTTATATTTTTGGAGCAACTCAAGTCATCAGTTTATCCAAATTAAGAAAAACAGAAGAGAATAAAAAACAAGTTTATTTAGCCAGAGCTACGCTAGCTGTGCCTATCTTGCCAGCTAGCTACACCTAACTTAGCTTGCCACCTTGCTTTGGCTGCTGTATCTGTGATGATCATCTTTGTTTTTTGCGCTTTTAGTTCCTATGTAGATAGTCTGGTCTTGCACTTTATCAGCACTTTGTCAGTGTCTAATTGAGCACGAAATGTGCTTAATTAGACACCTGTGTCTCGTGGAGAAGATTGAGGAAATCGTTCAAATATTTCTTTAAAATGGCCACTTTCAATGACAAAAAATCACCGACACCAGCAAACCCCCTCAGCTGTATCTCTGCGTGTTGGCCTGTCTCTCCAGCGGTGGGTTTGAGATACAGATCCTGGACTCAGAGGCTTTACCTTTCACAGGCTAACCACCATCACCTCAGGGGCCATTTACAGCAATAATGGTCTCTGCTTAAGACTTCCAATAGACATTCATCTCCTCCTCATTTACCACACACACAAACACACACACAAACACAAACACAAACACACATACCTGTGACTGAAAAATTGTCAGGTGAGAATATCTTTACCTAAACTATATGGGAAGCATACCTGTGAGCACATTAATGCTTGTGTGTACACATAGTACTGTACATATAGTGTGTGTTTGTGTGTGTGTGTGTGTGTGTGTGTGTGTGTGTGTGTGTGTGACAGGACAAAAAGGCTTTGACTGCATTTTCCACACAGCAGATAAGGATCAGAGGCGCCCTGATAGTAGGAATTAGGAGCAGGGATCCCATTGATCTCTAATGGACCGCTACAAGCGTTCTGAGAGCCCATCAGTGTATCCAAGGAAACACGACCCCACACGCCAACACACACACACATACACATACATAAAAGCACACTCTCACAAAACAACAAACACACTCACTTGTGTTATGAATGCAAGAAATGTTACTGCTGGTATTAGGTTGCACGGCCAAAACGCCCCCTGAATCAATGATGAAGGCTTAATTACGGAGGGTGAGAGATGAGACTATGTGTGTGCGTGTGCATAAATGTGCGGATGTGTGTTACAGTGTACTGTATGTGCATGTCTGTTCATGCACCAATATTTTTTGCTGCAGAAAAAGAAACAGAGAGAAAGCTACTGTTTCAAGGCTGAAAGTTTAAGTGAAACTGGAAGCTCAGTGGACAAAATTGCCTGGTCGTCCCGATCCTTTGCCAGAAGACAAGGGACAGAAAATCAAATTACCCTTTTCTCACACACACACACACAGTCATGCACAAGACCAGTGTAAAGAGACGGTGAAAGATGGCCTCCCAAATGTCTTGATATTGTGTCTCTCGTCTTTCATCGCAGATGAAATGAATGTATCCCTCCTGCCGCTCTCCTCCTCGCCAATCCTTGCTTTCTCTTGTTTTCTGGCCTACTGGGCACATCTATTACCCTCTGACAAATGTCACCGAGAATTGTATCTGTGCTTACGACTTTCACTGTACAGTGTCAGCAATTCATCCCACATCTGAAGCCTCAGGGTCAGAAGATCGGCTTCAAAGGAACTCTGTTAATCTCTGCAGGAGCAATTAAAAAAGCATTATTGGAGAGGCTTTTCACAGGAACCGAACAGTGTTCATGTCCTGGTTACTATGGCCACAATATGTACAAATTTCAAAAGACATTTATGTGCTCAAGGATAATAATAAAACATTCTTTCAGTTCCCAATTTATTTGAATTTCAGTTTCAGGTGGTAATCTTCTTGAGCTTGAGGATTTTTAAGGGTAGATACAGATAAAGTTCAATACAACGTAAACACTAATTAATTTATAGGAATATTGACTTTTTAGCAAGTTTTCTTACACCGATATCTCACCGAGCATGGCTCTGAAATGTCCCATCACCAAAAAGGTTTTAATCCGCTCCTACACACGGCTTAGAGCCCACTGGGACCATTTCAGAGACAAAGCTTTTTGCCTTGTGACTTGCTGAAATTTGATTCATTTGGTAATTTTTTAAGTATAGTCTGTGCACTTAATAGTTTATTTTCTGTCTGTTAGGTTATGTTTAGTGACGGGACCCAATGGGAAAGTCTACTCAAAGTGTTTTATTTGAACTTTGACCAGTACAGTGGTGCATGACGCAGCCGTGCCAGGTAATTTGATGAGACTTATGACCTCTCTCGTTTTTATGCTAACTAATATGAAGCCACTGCTAATGGCTTGCTAATTTAGCTTTTCATTAAGACAGGAAACAGGTGGTAGCTCTGAAAAGTAACAACATTTAGCTGGCAGTACTTCAAAAATAAGCTTTATCTTGTTTGTTTAACCTGTTGAAATACAACCTGTTTCTACTGAGGATTGTGTGTCTGAATATTGTTGGCTGGAAGCAGTTTCCAGTTGTTTTTTTGTCATTGTAGATCCAAAATCGTGGGATTTTAGGCTGTTGCTCAGCACAAACAAGCAGTTTTAAGGATTAAGGGGTTACCTTAGGCTCTGGGAAGCCGTTTTTTCTGTTTTCTCAAACCTTGTAGGCAGGAAAATAAACTGATATAATCTTTAAATGTAGCTCTAAATGACTGAAAACCGTATTTATTCTAGAATTCTAGAAAGCGTTATCAGATATGGAATCACGGCCTGCTTTGGTAACCTAACAGTACAACTGAAAAACAGGCTGGTTAGCATGCACAAAACAGCGATGAAGATGACTGCATAAACAATATGAGCCCATAGAAAGTCTGTACAATCAGCCATGAAACAAGCAACAAAAATCTCTGCACACTCTGTTTTCTGAATATGAACTTCTCCCGTCAGGAAGAAGATTTCAAATGCCAAAGTGTAAAACAAACCGCCTCAAATTATCATTTGTTCCAGCCTCCATTACACTGTTGAACAACGTTAAATACTGGTGCAATAGAGCAACATGCAGTTAACACACAGGCGCTTTAGCACTCAGCACTTTTCTTGCACTTTAAATTGCCTCTCTGTATGTCTCTGTGTTGTCAGTGTGAAATGTAGTCCATGTTTTTTTAGGATGTTTTATGTGATGCAACTGTTTTTGTGATGATGTTTTCTACTGTGATGGTGTTTTTTTACCTTATTTTTGTGAAGCGATGATGTTATCTTCACTGTGCCCAAGACAAATCTCCCTTAGGGGACGACAAAGTTTACTCTTACTCTTGAGGCCAAAACTAATGGCATAGTTGCTATGAGACTTAAGTTGGTTTAATTTAAGCAAAAGGAATTTACCGGCTGACAAGTCAATCCGCTAGTTTCTCTTCTTTGAAATTATAACATCCATGCATAGTATGTCAGCACAGTATAATGGATGTTAAAACCACTGGTGGGGACCAAATGCCTCCGAATGATTCTAGTGGATTCCCAGCAGAGCGGCTAAGTGCTACTTTTCAATTCTAGCTCCGCTTCTTTTTCCACTTCTCCACCACTTTCCTCTAAAATAACACTGACGTGACATTGTGATAACCTGATACTACAATAGAAAAGGCTAATTATGAGTGTTTAAGCTCCTTTTGTAATTAGCTGACTTGGAGTTTCTTACATTTCATCCGCAGAAGTTTCTTTCTTTCTCCCCTGACACAAGTGGCAGCAGCTGAACCGTGATGAACTCAGTATGATATTCTCATGCTGCTGTCAGGCATGAATCTAACAGTTTTTCTTTTATACTGAGGCTGATTTAAGGACAGAAAAATTGTTAGGATTGTTAGGATGTAAGGATTATTACAATTTATGACAACCTGGGTCTTATTTTTGTGGTGTTGGCCATCTTTCTTTAGCCTGGTTAAACCCACCCTGATTATGTGTTCAACATTTCTTCGATCAGTCTGACCAGGTTAGGGGTTTGTGCAAACACCAAGAGTGTCTCAGGCCAATCAGCATCTCTTGAGAAGAGTCTACTGGCAGCTACGCTTCTGTGCAGCAGAGCATCTGACTTGTCAGGTTACTCCTTCGCACCAGTCATAAAGCATCAAACATTCGATGTGACTGGGAATGCAGCAATACCTTAAAAAAAGACTGAATTCATTAAAAGGATTGATCATAGAAGAGAAAACAAAACCAGATTCTAAAATATTTAATCAAATTAACAGTTGCAAGTGTACACAACATCACAGTTTACAGAATAACATGGTTCAAAATCAACCGTCTGCATTTGCTGTAGTTGTGTGCAGTTTTCTAGTCCAGTATAAACTTGTAATTGCGGTCGTATTGGGTGTTCCCACACCTCATGATCAGTGCAAGTGCATGAAAGGAATCACACGCCTTTTGGATAGAAAGTTGAAGGTTGGGCCAGCGAAGGGTTGCGTAGTGTATCTGTTTTTAATGCAGGGAGCTGGAATTTGTGTCCGTTACAGAGCCGAGGTCAACGGCCAAAAGGATTGCAGGGATGACTTTGTCTGTCTGCAAGTCATTCCACCACTTTGGTCCTATTATTTGGAAAATTATTCAACGGAAATTTTGTATGGATGTTTTTGTTCTCCACAACATGAATCCTTCTTACTTTAGTGATCCTCCTCATCCTCTGGTACCATCACATTTGCGGTTTTGACTCAAATATCTCAAGAATTACTAGACAGATTGTCATGACATTGGTACAGATATTCATAGATGAATTGGAATACTTTCAGTTATCTCTTCACGTTTACCTAACTGTAGCATCAGGTCAGAATTTCCATTTGTCTAATACACAGAGGTGTGGACTCAAGTCATATGACTTGAAAACGAGTCAGACTCGAGTCACAAACTTGATTACTTTAGACTCGACTTGACAGTTTACTTGGACTTAGAAATACTTGAGATTTAAAAGTTTTTCATTCAGAAAATTGTGTCACGAAATACATTTCTCTTCATTTCCTGAATCAGTTAACATTAATGGTATCCATTCCCATCACATTGACACCCCCCACCCCCCGAATCCACTCATTTGAAGGATCCAGCAACATTCAATCAAGTTAAAGAACAAAAAATGAAAAAGTGGGTTACGTTGTTTTCTTGTCTTAACATTATTTTAAGACTAACATTTTTATTAAAAAATCATAAGCGTTAATGACTTGTGTAAATTTAACAGATTAGAGGAGTTTAATGACTTGTTTAGGAATAGATATTCAATGTTTAGGACACTGGACGTTAGACTTTTTTGACAAGATTTGTGACTTGCAAAACAATGAAGTTGCCAATACATTAGTAAAATATGGGTGACATCAGACAACTTGACAAATCTGTTGTCTGATGTCATTACAGTGTCATCATAACTGACAGAAAAAAATGGACAAAACTATAAAAAGAATACTCAAGGGACAATAAATCATAATTATCCTTGAATGTATGGTCGTGTTATTTTAACACCTTGGATAAGTCTTTACTGTAGAGGTGCTCAGATGCATAACTTAAAGTAAAATGACTCTGTGCTCATTTCCTCAACCACCATCATTAACAACTTTTCTGTTGGATTTCATATGATTATTACACTAAAATTCATATAGAAAAGTTATTCTAATTTTTTATATCTTTCACTTAATTTTATGTCCCTTAACCTCAAGATGACTAAGAGCCACCATGAGCAACTCTCTTCAGCTCTGCTGGATTTTGATCACTTTCCATCATCTAGTCCTTGATGTGTGCCTCACTCACCCACTCTTCCTCCCTTTCTTTCATTTTCACTAGTTTTTCTCTGTGAGTGCTGGCTTAATTGAACGCGGCAGTTGTCTCCTTTTAATTTCGGAGTTTGCTAATGTCATTAATAATGTATGGATATTCTAATTAGAATCTGCCCCAGTCGCTTTACAGTGTAAACACTATTGATCATCTGTTAATTAAGTTTTAAATATCATTGACGGGACGTGGAATCGGAGGCGAATATGAACATTCTCATCAAGCCTTTCCCATGCAAGCGTTCGATGCTCCAAAATCTTACACTAATTAAAAAATACTGCCGATCCATTCGCTCAGTTCATTTTAGTCTTGGAGTGGGGCCTCACTGCATGCCACCAAAACACACACACACATAAACAAACAGATCCAAGCACACGCGACGAAATGCATTAAATAAAGAGTGCATAACAAAATAGTTTTTTTTTTTAATTCAACTATACAGGCATGCCACCATATAATTTCCATGATATAACAGATCCCAGCAAATTTACACACTTTGCAGGGAGACGCATGAAGCTTTTAGGCCGACTTGCTCTCGTGCATAACAGCTGGTCTCCTATTACTGAAGGATTAGACCCTGATGCTACAAGAACGTCAGCGCCACACTTACTTAGCACACATAAACCTGCAAAATACGCCCACATACAGACATCAACAAACCAAAGCAACATGTATGCACAGACAAAAGGGAAAATTATCCCACACATGCACAATTACACGCACTATCAAACAAGTGTGCAATGTGCAGGCAGGGAGAGTCTCAAACAGCTAACAGGGAATAGGCGTCAGTGGGACCAGGGGGGAGAGCCCACTGCATACCAAACAGGCAGGTACAGATGGCAACCCCGGGGCTAAACACACCCCAAGGGCCTGTGTGCATGTGTGTGTGTGTGTGCTGCTAAGTGAGGTGGAGCAGTGTGGCTTAAAAAAAAAAAAAAAGCA
>JAQFJB010000007.1:9339881-9358535 GCA_029874875.1 Naso minor
GTCCAACTGCCAACAGCCACTCCCTACTCCATGTCTCTCGGTCTTTATCTACAGTCTTCCGTCCATCCTCGCCTGCAGCTCACACTTTCTCTCTGTAAGATGTGGACGTGTGGCATTACAGTTCAGAAGACAGACTGGCCAAGATGTGTGGCTCAAACTTAGACCATTACACATCCAACGAATAGGAGGGGAAACACAAAATATCCCCATAATGGATTTGTGGACATTTTATGAACTTAAGCTGATGGATGGATTGATGTAGATAAAAACATCTCTAGCATTTCAAAGGGCCGAATTGGAACGTTAGATTAAAAAAAATTCTCCTGGACATGCAGTATGATGCCAAAAAACTCCCCCAAGACTTCAAATGTACTATCAAGCAAAACAAAAATTAAGCTTGAACGTTGATTATTAATCTTAAGCCTGTTGCACTGCGCGATTTTAGCAATCTTATATGTTTTTTTGCAAGCCACATTGTGCGACAATGATCTAATATACTTTGGACGTTGGTTAAGATGTCAACTGTGATATAGGCAGACTGTATGATAATAACACCTACTGAATCTCAGGCCACGACACAAGCCAATGAAACGTCTTTATCGTGCACCGCATCATGTGTGCATCATACCTGTGCGCGCTGTATTGGCAGATAAAAACAATGAAGCTAAACATGAACCGAGGCCTTGCAATAGTAGAATTTGTGTGTTTGGAATAAACTCCGAACAAGAGGAAGAGAAGCTGAATGTGGACGCGGTTATAGCGTCAAAAAAGAGGCCAATTTGGGATGCTAATTTTATAAAGAAAGCCTGAGATTAGTACTTATTAGCATGCTAACTGTCTCTGTTTGGTAGGCGCCGGTCTCACGTGGGTCAGCGCTGCCCATTTTTATCTGTGGTTTAGTAGCCGTGGCTCGTAGCAGCTGTCACAATGTGAGATAATCATCCTAAATTTCTGCCACTATCAGAAGTTCGTCTCAGTCTACCTTTGGTCTTAAGAGTTCTTGAATTTAAGGTTTTTCCACGATCTTTTGAGCTTCAGTCAGGTAAGTCAGTTAATAACACATGGACGTATAATCCTGCTCTTTTCAATAGGCTGAAGAGGCGCAGTAAGTACATAAATATATGAACTCAAAATTTCTGTCGAAACGATACGTTATCATTTCTTAAAGAAAATTCTGCTCACCTTTGTTCATAGCTGTTACAAGATATCCATCAAACTATCATCTGGAGATGGGGACTGAGGATAATCCCAGATGACATTTGGCGAGTACACACCCTGGACGGGTCGCCACGCCAGTTGATCACAAGACTGGCAGGTAGAGACAAAATAAACATTCACGCTTACATATACAACCATAAGCTTAATTTTAAAGTTGCAAGTTAACATGGCCTGCATGTCTCTGGCCTGTTAGAGGGAACAAGGGGAACCAAGAGGAAACCTACAGAGGGTAAATTTTTGAACCAATGCACCATCTGATTACAAGGTTTATACAGTATGTAAATACAAATTAATATCCACAAGAAGAAATAACCCAGTACCATGTGATTTCCAGGAATCTATTCATTTGGCATAGTTCCGGACAGCACAGATAAGGACAGCCATTTAGACAAATTGAGTCAATTTGATGGTTTACAAGAAACTTTCCTGCTCCTCTCATTGGTCAGTATCCCATCAAATCTTGCAAGTTGTTTTTGATTGTTTTTTCTGCTAAAACTGAACATGATTGTACAGTGGAAAGCTTGTTTACCAGCAGCTAAATGCACAGTGATAAACCTGGGGAAATATCATCAAGAAGGTAACATAATTGCAATAAGTCACTTAAAATGAGGCTTAAAATCCAGTTAAAATATTTGTTATAATAGTTTAATTACTTACTACATTTCTGACAGGGTTGCTAATAATCTCTGATCTATTCCATCTAAAACATAATCTTTCAAACAATTACAGTAGCACACAAGAAACTCATCATCAACAGATTTCATGTGCATAGATGTCAAGAAATTATGCTGTCTTATACCCAAATGACTCAACATAAAATAATCTTGGCATATCCAGGCTCCTGTACCTAATTCTGTCTATATGACGCATCCTGTGCGTGCGACATACACCCATTAAATAACCTGATAAATAAATTTCAAGCTGATTCAGGTCAGTGGTGGAAATAGTGGAACATCTGTTGCGGAAGCAGATGGGAGGACGTACTTCTAAACAAACTGCCATTGGGAAATGCAACACAGCCCTAATACAGCTCACCAATGTTCATCTGTGTCATGAAGGTACATTTTCATCCAAAGGTTGCATCTGAGAGAAGTGAGCTCAGAACCTGTTTTCAGTTGCCAGGGAGACGTGAAGTGAGCGGGGACAGTCGTGTACTTAATGTAGAGTAAGTGTTTGATTCAGTTCAGAGCGAGCTCATGCAGCGACTGAGTTCCTCTGCAGGCCTTTTTCCATTATTTCCATAAAGGTGGCACTTTATTACCGTTTTGTGTCTGCTGGAATCCTGTGCAGCACAAATGATCTTCCTTCCAGCACATAACTCTCACTTGAGATCGCAGCAAGAAGATGGGAAATTGACATGACTTTTTTTTCTTTAATGAGAGATATTGCAGCGGGGCTCAGACATTGTAGAGTCTCCTCTCTCCAAGGTTAGAGCGTTCACTGTGAATGCTCTGCTTCTTCCTATATAAATAAATAACACGACTGACCAGACTGCTCATTTTGGAAAGGCATTGTTCGGCACTTGCAAACCCCCACTGATGTATTATGTTCATTTTGTACAATAAGGAAGTGAAATGTCAATGATTTTTCCTTTAAGAGAGCCACGGCCTTTGGCACTGAAGACATCAAAGGACTCAGAAGAAGCGAGAGATCTGTTTTTTTTTTTGTTTTTTTTTGGTTTTTTTTGAGGACCACACAGACACTTCAGCCGTCTAGTCCCAATCTTTTTACAACAAAACGCCGTCAAAGGACAAACTAGAGATTGCCCATCTTATACAAATGTTGTATGTTGTATACTTTAGTAGATCTGAAACTGCATTTTTAAAACCTACTCATTGCCATTCATGTAGAAACAGAGTATAGAAACACAACAGGAAAGAAAGAAAGTTGTGAGGTATAGATAATTCACCCTTCTAAAGAGAACTTCTCTGTTTATTTGGTCAAAAATCACTGAGAGAGAGGAGTCAGGAGCTGCGGAGACAAAACTTATTACTTAGTTACAAACCTTGCACAGATACAGTCGAGGTGATATTTCACGGGATATAAACACTAGAAAAATACCATTCTTAGTGGAGGTGACTTTAAGTAAATGTACAAAAATATTGTACATAAAAGAGATCATTTAGCACAGTTTTGTTTTACATTAAAATACCTAACACCAAACAAAATCAAACACATTGCCCTGCCTCATTAAAAGAGCTGCCTCCCGAACTCGTTTATTCGTCAAAAGCAAATAACTGCTTTGCTAACTGTGCAAAAACATTTTAATTAATCAAAAACAACTATAATGTACTATTAAAACAAACTGCAGGGAAAGGTTTGATTTGTAATGCTTTCAAATGTCCTCTATTTTAATCTGCAGGGGCTGGCATCCTGGTGTCCCTGCTCAGTGTGTGAGAGACAATCAAGTACAAATTGAGCACACAGAGAACACAACAAAAACCAAACAACTGAATGGCAGAGACAAACATTTTAAACAAGAAAGGACACACAGCTAACCTTTATAAAGTGCCACTCAAAATCCACAAAGTTCTTCAAAAAAAAAAAAAAGAGAGGACAAAAGGACTCACTACGAGACCAACCTAAAAACAGCTTGGAACATTTGTTAGTTAACATGAACATTAAGTACACAAATAGCTGAAAATGGCCATTATGTCTCAGGTTTTTGCTCACCATGCAGCACCCGAGTTACAGCTTAAAAACTCACTGTGGTGTTCGCTTAGATGTAAAACAAATAAAACAACCTTTGGAAGAAATATAACCATGGGGTATTCCAGGGCTCAGCAGCTATAACATATGCTGTCTTGGCTATCTGCATTAATATGTTGTGTGATTAAGATAGTATGAAATAGAGGCTGGATAAATGTGGCTTATTTATTTTTAGGCCCGTCTTACATTAGCATTCAGTGACCTAAGTGTAGTTGCACTCCAGAGAAAAAGCAGTCTGACGTTTAAAATATTTTAACTGCTAAAGACAAACTAGGTCTTACGCCTGCCGGGTGTTTACTACAACTATACCAATTTATTCGGAATAAATGATGTGAGATATTTCATTCACACTGTGTATTTACGAGGGGAAACTAGCAAAGATTATATGATTTAATGGATGCATGTGGCTTCTATCCTTCTCTGAGATTCCTGTTCACTCTTAGCCTACTGGTAATGTTTGGTCTTGGGAAAGCTCAGAAATGTTCCTGCTTTTAGGAAGAATGGCACATCACCGTTACAGAGATTGGCTGTACTTTTACAGCAATTTTCATTGGCCTCCATGAAGTTTTTCTTTGTTTTTAATTGGTGAACATTTAAAATTGCAGGAGAAAGAGACTTAAGGGAAAACATCATGACCTTTTCTAAATGGCTTCTTCACTTCTAAAGCAGCCATCAGGTCGTCTGTTATAAATAAGTCATTAATTAGAGGTTGTTTGGGTTTCTCACACTGAAATTACCAATCAAAGAGAATTAAAGAGCCCAATAAAGCTGAACTCAAGAGCTGTGAGGGGATTTTTTTCCCCCTCAATCTGGTCAATTAAAAAATGGCTAATGACCAAGGTATTAAAAAGAACAGTTTTTTTTTCTGTTAATGGATATTTTTAAAAAGGACAGATTCCATGTGTACGGAGCCCCCCTGGAGTCAGCTGAGAAATGTGTAAATGTCTGAGGTTTGTAATCGGTGTCCATGGTTTAGCAATCTGTGCCCACGGATTCACTAAACCGTGGGCACGCATGGCTAAACCGTGGGAACGGTCTGTCAATGCGTGGGCGCGAGGATGACGAAACTGTGCGCACAGATTTGTAAACCGAGCAGTATTTTATTCATCTATCTTTCTTTCTCCATCTGATACCAGAGGGCTTCATGTAAGTGTAGGGAAAGCACATGTGGTAAATAATTTCATTCTGTTATGTTATGCTGACGAAGAACAAGTAAGCGTCGGTCTACTTGCTGGGTCCAATCCTCAGTCCTGAGTTTTCTGTTACTTCCTGTTAATGCCTGACGGACTGAAACTTTACTCATTCCGCAGTCTGATGTCTCAGTCTGTTGGATGACAAAATCAATAATGTGGAAGGGACGGAAATAAACAAATTGCCAGTTGTAGCAAGAATGAAGAGATAATAACTTTTCCTCCCTCATAGTATTCCACGATGGCTTGTTGGACACAATGTGAGTGTCTTATTGATTGGTGATATCATTTAACCATGCTGCCTTTACTGATGGCCTGTTTTATTTGTTATATTACTGCTGACACTGAGGTCACATTGACGTGAGTTTTATTTTGAAGTGGTCGAGCATTGTCTGTGTCTTCAGGCTGTTTTTGGTTTTCTTTATTTAACCTACAGTTATTAGTTGTTTTCTGTCCTGTGTTCATTCCATTTAGAGCCTTTCTCTTACATAATTGCCTATTCTCAGTCTAGATCTTAAAGCTGAGGTCGGCAGTTTATTTTTGGTGTCATCAGACAAAAATTCCACCGTAGCCTTTCAGCATATTGTGATTCAGGAGGTCTGCAAGAACACTAGACTTCTGCACCTCTCCTTGGCTCTGTATTCAGACTGTGACGGGGAATTTTCAGCCAATCACGAGCCATCTCAGAGAGCGCGTGCTGCACTTATTAGCGACAGGTGATGGTGCCACAAGCTGGAAGTTCTTCGCTTTGTGTCCTGTCACGTTCATCAGACTAGAAGCTCACCTGCTGTTCTGTTGCCCACCAGTAGGAGGGGTTGTTGTTGTGGTAATAACAATACACACCTCGCACATTCACATATCCTTTCTCGTGCTGCATCCGCCAGAGGAGAGTGAATGCTGATAAGGCCCTTCTGTGGAATCCACACCGTCAAATTCCCACAAGTTATCTGTGCAGTAAATCTTCATTTCTTTGTTGTTCTCTCACCCTCCTCCTGGATCACAAACACTGGTAGTAAGCAACCACAAGCTGCATGAAAGGTGTGTTGATTTGAGAAAGCTGCTTGAGTTGCAGGTTCGACTGTGTGTGTTTGTGTTTGTGCACATGTGTGTGTTTGTGTGTCAGTGTGTGTCAAGCCTCTGGGTGAGTGCGATCCTTCGTGTGAAAAGGGTTGCTGTTGGGGCTGAGACGGTGCAGGTTGACATAGTGCTGAGTTGCATGGGAAAGAGCATGGCGTGCTGTGTTTGTGGACTCAGACAAGCGTGGGGCGAACCGGGTTCGACAGGAGACATCATAGGCAGAAAAACAACAAGATTAGGAATCGCTCTTCCCACTCTTCAACCGCTCCCCCCTCACCCTCCATCAGCCAGCTGTCCATGAACTCATCTCTTTACTTCAACTCTCCTCACCTCCCTTCCTCTCACTGCTCTCCACCTTTTGGCTCTTCATCTCTAACAGCAGCTTCCCTCGTCAGTTATGCAACTAACGCAGTCTGCTCTGCCCTCATAAAAGTCTTTTTTTATTTTCCTCATCTACTGTTTAATAGTGTTTATCTGACGTTTTCTCAAACAGATGGTTTAATGGTTACCTGAAGCATTTATCCATGCATGTGTTAATATGTAAGAACTGTATCACACGTTTGGGTTGAATTAAACATTCACTCTCCCGAGGGAATCACAATGATCCTCTATGAGGACAAGATGTCAAGATCTAATCAGGTGTGAGCAGAGTCTGCCCGTGTTTTCTTTCCATCTCCTTTCAGTTTGATGAAGTTTTAAACGATGTAGAACAATTGTGTAAGATGGCCCACACCTAACATAAGGTCAAAAGGTAAGTACAAATGACTAAAAAATAAGTAAATGCACTTCCATCAACATGCTTTTAAGTCATTTTTCAATTTGTGCAAAATGTGGATTTTGAAATATCGCAAAAACATTGTTACGCTCGGCTGCCTAAACCTAATCAGACCCTAACCACAGAACTGTAACAGAGAACTGCTGCAAAATTGTCAGCATTGTTCATATGTATCACTTGCAGAATGTACAATACTAATTCTGGTAATTAGATGGGGCATCTAGAGATTAAGCTGTGTGTGTAATGTCCATACAGTGTAATTTATTAGAATATGTTTGATTCATATTCTTGTCTATTGGTAAAATTTTCAAATCTAAAACCAGGCAGCAGGCGAGGTTTGCCCATGGGCCAAAGTTTAACCACTCGGCCAATAAATTCCAGCCTGCATGAGTCTCATGGTTTTTCTGTAAGATCATTTTAATGCCTTTTTCTTCATCTCTGGTGTCAAAACAGCAGATTTTCCACACTGAGAAATTAAATGAGTGCATTCTGCTCATAGTTCTGTTTTAAAACCCCAGCACACCACAGTGCCTCTCAGGTGCTTTTCATGGCAAGGGTGTGAGTTATGCAGATGTGTAAAGATTACAGGAATATTATACTTTAGTAAAAGTACTGTTTGGCTACTTAAAAGAAATTTGACTCAGATGAAAGCACCTTTATTAATGTACTGAGTTAAAATTAAAAAGTAAGTCGGTTAAAATGTAAGCGTCACAGCATAACATATTTGAAATTATTGTGTTGTCTGGTAAAATAGGATGCTCCTGTCAGATTAAAAAAACATCTTTTGGGCTACAAGTGCAAATGTAAATCTAACAACACCACTGAGCCATGATGTCCAAACTTACAATAAATGTAACTGCATCTATTTTACAGTCTGAACATATTACTGATTGCAAGTTATAAGTATAAAATTGAAATAAATAAATAAACGAGTGGTTAACACCACTCTGGGTGCAACAAGCAAAACTGGGCCACAGAAATGAAACAACTGCTGCTTTCAAAGCAGAATGAAATGAGCAGATAACACAAAGATGCATCAGTAATAAACTTTGCTGCAGCAACAAACACAAGTTTAAGCAAAGAGGGATGCAAAAGTTTAATTCTGTAGCAACAACACGCGCAGCACTAAAAGAATATGCACCTCAGTGATGGTTGACGTTCCTCTCTTTAGTTGTAACATTACTCACCCGGAGCATCACCCTCTGAGCCATCTGCCCTTAGTCCAACTTCTTTGCTTGACAATTCCCAGTTCATATTGTATCCAGTCCGCTTGGCTTGGTTTACACATTTTGAGGTAAAAGAATCTGGCATTTAGCCATCACCCTGCATGCACATGATGATGATGATGATGATGATGCAAAATATTGGGTGTGTTTGATTTGTGTCACTTTGCATGCTCGCTGTGTGGTGCATCCTGCAGCCGCATGGACGTACACGCAAAATGACAGACGAGCAAACACAGCGGCGGCTTCTTCCCTAATTTGGCTCCTTTCTTTCGTTCCATTCTTTCTAGAAGCAAAATCTATGAAAAGAGGGTAAAGTTACAACATGTAAAATTCCAGGACATTAGTTAATGCTGACGAGGACGGTGGAGTGTGATAATGCGTTGCAAAAATGCATTCAAGATAAGTTCATTCAGGAGAAAATACAAAGGTTTTTTTTGCCAGAATATAGTTGACAAACAGCAATGTTTACTACCAAAGGTTTTTTAGAGTCAGTAAATTATCTGAAGATCTTCAGATCTCAGGAAGTACAACCACTCAGATGCTGTCAGAATTTGTCATCTATTTTTTTTTTCCTTCATAATCTTGACATGAACAAATCTTTGAAAGAATGAAGATATTATAGTAGTTGTATTATACTGTTTTGGGCAATCTTTGAAATACATTTTTCAAGCTGTTTAGAGCCAGGTCACCTCATAATTACCTTGACGTCCTTCCTCCTGTCCTGCCCTCTCCCCCTCGCCGGCTAATGACCTTTCACTCTGACAGACAGACAGATGACTCCATTTTACCCCCTCTGTGCAGATGTCAAAAGGATGATAAAAGAGAAGAAAGAAGGACACGATGAAGAGATGAGGAGCTTAGCGGAATTTGACAGCACACCGATAGAAAAGAGCAGAGCTGAGAGGATGGATGGATCAGCGAAAACAGACAGGAAGGATGGCGGTGTTTGTTTATCACTCTGAAATGCTCTGAATGGCTCCTTTCACACACAGAAATAACAACAGTCACACTAACTTGTTGCTCAGCTTCACCTCTGACACCAACAGCCCAGAGTTCAATTTTTACTCTCCTGTGTTTGTTCATTATTTCAAGGAATAGTTCTGTATTTTTGAAGCAGGGTCATATGAGGTACTTACGCATAATCAGTACATTACCTTCTGCAGATGGCGATCGGTGATGTCATTTTTAAGAGAGAAGGAGAGAAATTGCTGCACCTGAATACAGCATTGTAGTGCTGCAGACAGGTCAACAGAACATGCTCTTGTATGTAAGTACCCAATCAGAGAGCTTGTTACATTCCCTGGCTAATTTGCATTGTTTTTCTAATTTTACCAGTTCAAGGCCCAAAGTGTCATGGAAAGTCTAAATGGAGAGGTTAAATTTCTTTGCAAATTGATTAGCCAATAGGATAAGTGAAAGCAGTTAGGAAATGGAAATGAAAATGAGAAAATGCCAGACTAAAAGCTGGATACTTTATTCAGTTTGTGAGTTCAGTTAATTATTTCTGTTTTCAAATTGCACTTTCAAATTGATTTTTAAATTGAATAATTTATTTAGGAATTCATTTATTATCTATTTTAAAGGAAAGCTGCATTTTTTGGGGGGTGGCTTTATCATCCACGATCCCTTTGTAAGACAAGAACGTAGATGCCTTTACCTTTTCTGTGCATTTAGTTGGTCACCAGAAGCCGCCTCGCGCTGGCAGTTTTGTACAGTGGAAGTATTGGAGATACACTATTACCGCCCTCTGAAGCCCCAAAAACACATCCGAAAATCTCCAAAAAACTCCGACTACATGCTGTGTCCATGTGGTGACTGCCACATTCACAACTGTATGGTCTGGCTGGTCACAGCACTGTAACTGAGGCGCTATGACCCAGGCGCTGTGTCACTACACCCAGAAAAGTAGTTCTTTGGTACTTTTACAGTAACAGTGTGTCTATAGCGTAGTTAATATGCAGGTCACAACTCGTAAATGGAGCGTGCTGGAGATTCTCTGGATGTGTTTTAGAGGCTTCAGAGGGCGGTAATGGTGTATCCCCACTACTTCCACTGAACGTGCAAAACTGCCAGCGTGAGGCGGCTGTCTAGCGACCAACTAAACACACAGACAAGGGAAAGGCATCTATGTCTTATGTAGGGATTGTGGATGAGAGGGTAAACTCCCAAAAAAGTGCAGTTTTCCTTTAAATGATGTACTTATTAACAGTTCCAAAATTTAATTTGCTAATTCTTTTTATAATTTCTCTATTTATTTATGGATTAATTCATGGATTTGTAAACCAATTCATTCATTCCTATTTTTAATTAAACAAGTAGCTTTTAATTACAGAAACTCTTTATTACAATTTCAGTGACTCTTGTGGTCCTCCCAAATGCATACCCCAAGGCTGCAGAAAAGACAGCTGTCCTAAAAAATAAGGGACACAATTAAATTAGTGGGACTGTATGCTTAGAGCTTAAAGTTAATGGAGGGGAAGGGATAGCGATGATGAAATAAATGGCATTCAGTACAGCTTGGAAATTAAATGTATTTTCATTTTATAGAAAAACAGTAAAACTATAAGGAAGTGGTCCATATATGATAACAAGTATTCCCTGGCACAGGTTTTTTTGCCTCATTTCACATTCAGACATGATCATCTGCAGAGAATTTCCATAATATTTCCAACAAAGGTTACAGGTGTAAAAGAGGTTATTGTATGGCTGTCAGTTAATTTAATATAAACTGAAAGGTGCCCTCTGTTTTTAGATTGTACAATCAATAAGAACATCTCATTTTCTGCTTTTCCATTTTCCGAGATCCCAAGACCCTGATGGAGGCTGAGGCGTCTTAATCAGCAGTTTAAGGAAAACAGTTTTGCTCCTCTGGCTGACGATGAAGGACAATGAAGACAGCTGCTGTACCTCTGGTTGTGTGACTGCAGCCCAGTATGAGCCGGTATTTACATTTCAGTCAATAGAGTATTCACTCATCTGTTTGAATGACCTTGTAAAGTCAGTAATCCCTGCTTCACAATGAATAAATACATAAACAATGAAATTTCGTCCGCTCGCAGTTGTTTGATTTGAAAGAAAGCGAGACAAGAGGCAAAAAAAAGAAGAATGTGTCTGACTTGGATTTCACAGAAATGCACCGACTGATAAGTGATAGTACTCTCGTAAAGCGTGCAGATGCTGTTGTTTGTTGCCACAGAGTAGTGACCGTGGTAATGGCCCAATCTATACTGCACTTGTGCAGCAGCAAACAAAAAAGCAATCAATGTGTCTGACCAATTACCGTGTTGCCCCCTAGTTAAATGGTGTACATGTTGCATGTTCTTGAAACTAAGTGGACAGAGGAAGCCCAAAACCTAAGCTGTGACTACAGTCTGTGTCTTAGGGGTTTTTTTCACTTCAGTATTAGTTCCGGCTCTGCAGACTACAGCAAATTTCAAACGGCAAAATAGAACCGTTTCCACTGTGCGCCGTCTGCAACCTGATGTTTTATTCAGGGATGAGTTCAGCTCACTTCACTCTGCTATAGTGATTTATATAGGGTCTGCTTGAACAAATGAGGGCTTTTTTCTCCTCAACGCAAAGACAAAGACAGAAGGAGGAGAAAGCTATTTGCAATTTGGAGCATCAATAAAAATGCAAATAGTGGGAAACCATTCCTCAGCTGTGACAATGGAGGCGTTGTCATTGCGGTGCCTGAAGACAGCGAGACGGATGGACCCACCCGAAACCACAACCCAGAACTCTTTATCTTTAGAGTGGAACGCAGAGGAGAGGAAGATTTCTTTCTGTTTGCAGGTGCTGCCTTTGGTAAAGATGATATGTTTTTGTAGTCTGCAGTGGAAGTGACTTCAGCAGCACATGAGCAGATGTTGGGCTGACCTCACGGTGGAGGTGTCACCGTTGATGTGAGGAGCGGGCCAAATGTCTGTCAATCAATCAGGAGGCACAAGATGTCCTTGAGGAACAAAATCTCCGAAGATGAGTGCGTTAAAGAGTAATCATTTTAGCTCGCAGAATGTTTTATTGTTAAATGGGAAACATTTTGAACCAGAAAGTGTCTTTTAGTTTAACATGTCTGGGTGTGTGCTTGCACCTGCGCAGCGATTGTTCATTTATAGTTTAGCAGCCATAAGTAAGCACAGCAGACCAGTCAAGCTCGGGTTTTTAGCGTAATGAAGAGGTGTGCATAGGACTCTTCATTTAAAGAGTTTCCAGGACAGACCTTTATTTAGCCTTTAAAAGGAAAAATACAAAAAATAGAGTAAAGACTTTCTTTGTGTCTTAATACTTGTTTTGCACATTAGAAAAATAAATTTAAAAAAAAATTGGGATGAAATTTCAAAACATTTCAAAACTCACCAAAAGTTTTACACTTTGCTGAGAGGAAAAAAATGGGTTTATCGATTTTATTTATTTATTTATTTTTAAAGAGAAATGGAAAAATCATGATGTGTGTGGCTGTCCATGTGGACGTTCTTCAAAATAATACATGAATTGTGTTTTTTACATTGTTTTTCACCATATGAGATGTGACTGCTGTTTTCTTCTTCTGCAGTGCTTTAAAATCTCCCGACTGGAAAATACCCACCAACAGCTGTTTATTTTGAGAAACTTAAAGTTTGCATAAGTGTAGCGCATGAAAATGTGCATTAATTTGCATCTTTTTTAGATTTTCTCTCTCAGATTCCGTCAAAACTTGTGATACATTTGAATGGAAAAAAAAATCTCCTGTGCTTATCTACTCTAAAGCAAGTTGCTAGCTTGCAGGAAGTGAAATGGACTACAAGCCAATTTGACATAGTTGCCCGACATTGTAATTTTTACATCAACTGATGCAAACTGGTCCAAAGAATTTGTTCTTTAATAGGACCTGCTTTGTAAAAGAAGAGTCCATAAAACGGTGGTTACATTTTTCGAGATAAATAATTAATTTCAGTATCGGACTTTGATCTATGTTGTTCAATAACATTTAAAAAGTCTACAATATCAGATGCATGATTAAATAGTTTTAGCTCCCTGCAAGCAGTCTCTGGTATGCATGCTTTAAGGGCAATCTGGCCCTTAGAAATGAATGACGGAATTGATTGAGGCTCGCCTTCAACACTGTACCCAGTTCTAATTAGACATCTATGCCTACTCTAGCAACCTAACACAGCATTATTTCCAAGGCCAAGAAGAAGATCATTACAGTAGCTAACTGCTTCTCGTAGGGTTACATGTTACATCCATATCCATTTTGTGATATTCACCCATTGTGTGGAAGCAGAATTTGAGGTAACATGTCTTTGGGACAACCTTATCTCTCATAGCATTGTATTATTGCTGAGGAAAGTTCTGGCTGCAGCCACTAGCATTTTGCTGCATATAAAAAAATGCTCTGGCTTGTTGTGTCTCTTTACATCAAGCACAATCATGAAGGTGCAAGGCTCAAGATTCAGCCACAAGGATTTTACACACATTTACAAGCGGATAGTGGAAGGGGAAAGTTAACAAAACTAGTCACCCAATGGCAGGCTTATACCTATAGTCTATATCCCTTGAGCAGATCAAGCAGAGCCCAATGGACGCAGTCAGACAATCAGTCAGTGAGCAAGAGTTCACACGAGCAGTTACCTGTGGCACACATGGAGAAAACAAACCCATTACCGCAGAGTGCAGTTGCTGCATCAGCTTCTGATGGCAATGAGGGGAAAAAAAATCAAGCAACTGGTCGAGGACAGCAGGACCTTGAGGCAGACACATTAAGAAGCATGTGAAGTCAATGAGAGTTTTTCTTTTCCCTGACTTGGTGTTTCCATGCTTGCTGATTCTCCCCCTGAGTGGAGTAAGTGCACAGGTAAGCTCCCAGCGTATTGGTCCAGACTGAGATGGAAGAAATTCTTGATCGACTCTGACGTGCAGCGCGCTGATTTTTGTATGTGTGTGCGTGATTGTGCAGACAGAGAAGCAAACGTGGTTGTTTTTTAGCGTACGTGCAGACACACACTCAGGTGTTTGTCGCCTCTCACTGAGATCAAAAGGTAAACTCTGCATCCTTGGGGTGCACAAGTTCTCCAATTATCCTGTAATTCCAAACCGCCTGCCTGCAAAGTAGTGAGTATTTCTCTAAATTTATATTTCGAACCACCTTTTAGATGTTAACAACAACAGAGTCAGGTTCCCACCTACACCCTTAAAATATGATGCTGCTCTATAACATGAAACCTTAAGTGAAAGACAGACACACTGCAGCATTCACACCTTTTCATCTCTTTGTAATGTCTCTAATTGTTTCCCTCCGTTTATCACTCAATGCCTTTACATGCACAGTTAAGCCAAGCTGTGGTTACAGTTCGATTAGGCCATTTAATTGGACAGTTGTCCTTGTCCCAGTACACAGGAACCAGAGGAGAATCAATGCATTTGCAGTATCATGTCCAACTACGCTACAGTAGATGACGATATCCCCCCTTTCAGCGAGTTTCTCCTGGACCTTTTTCAGCTAACCTATTACAAATACCGGTTCCATGGACAACTTTACACCTCTGTACATTTCATACATATCTGCGCTTCATGTTTGGTACAAATGAGATGCACGCTACCCCTCGAGCTTATGATACGCTTTTTTTCTTCCCAGCTCTCTTCTACGAATTCAGGCTGTTTCACTTCTGAGTCAAAGACCATCGCGGGAACTGTGGATCGTGCACTGGTCATCTCGGCCAGTTCAGGGCCTATTGAGACATATACATGCAAGAGTAAATTGATCCCCGACGGCATTATCTTGGTGTGTGAAGCTGCTTATTCACTAAGCAGTACAGTTCGGTTTGGTGTGGAACAGTACATAATTATTTGTGTTTTGACTGTCAAAAGCTGTGGATGGTACAGATTCATATTGTCCTGTTTTATTGTCACCCTTCCATCCGGCTACCTAGCACACCGATCCTGCACCGGATGGAGGTAGGCACACTGCAGTCTGTTGACTGGTTGACAGAACTGTCAGGACTGATTTTTGAGAGAAGTGGAGCTTTTCTCATTCTTTGTGGAATATATTTATACTTACATAGTTGACGGGGCTATCGTCATCTGGCATATACTCTGTCTACCAAGTAAGGGTAGGCCTACGTTTGGCAGTGGAAACGTAAGCCAGACCTAGGACTTGCCATTCCAAGCAGCACCGTACCGTACGAACTGTAGGTTACTGTACTGCTTGGTGGAAATGCAACTTTGGTCAAACTTAAAGAAATTCGACGATTTCTGTCAAACTAAGATGTTGACATGTATTTTAAAGTCCAATTTTAGTCGCACAAAAATGAATGAACTATTTCTAACATCACATCAACATACTTTCTGTTCTCAAGTCTGTGTGAGCCCATTTTGGCATTCACATTTTATTTGTGCATGTTTGACACGCATGCAAAGATTTCCATCGAGCACCAACCACAAATCCTGCTGTGAAGTTCTTCTATCTGCTGTCACAACTGCATGTGTGTGTGTGTGACAAAGTACCAGTGTGTGTCCTCACTGGTTGGCAGTAATGCAGTAGAGTTTAGGCAGAGTGAATGATCACTCTGTTTATAGGGATTTGATTGCAACCCAGAAACCAGCCCACATTCTCCGTCTGTCAGCTGCCAGCGAGCAGCCTGGCGTCGACGTTTTACTCCCTGAAACTCTGCCTTTCTTCCCCCTTTTCCTTCGCACTGCCTCTCCCTCCTCTCTCCTAATTCTTTTTCCCGCTCCCCTCTCCCTTTCTCACAAATTTATTTATTTGTATCCCCCACCCACCCACCTAAACACCCACTCTCCCTTTCTCTTTTTCTGCATGTGCTCTGATTTCCCTGGGAACTCAGCAGCAGCAGACGTATGCCTCCTCTTCTCAAACCAAACAGGCGCACACAGTCACACACACGTCAATACACATGCACAAACGGCTATGCGTCTGTACGCACATACAGGCGATATACACTTGATTATTCCGGGTGGATTAACTGGGAATGTCTACATCTGGATGTAACAATTTAAATATTTGTTTACTCGGAGCTCCCAGTCGCCCAGTACGTGGTAGCAGAAGTTTATGAAACCAAATTAATTATCTGTGCCAGTTCCCACAGGAGCAGCAAAACACACTGCTCATCACAAATTTGTACAGAAGATTGGATGTCCCCTCTGACCTGAAGCGATGTTTTTCTCTGTGTGTCTGCAAGTGTGTCGCAGAGTGTCTTTTCTTGGCACAAGTGTGTGTTGCACAGAGGCACTTCTGGTGTGTGTGAGTGTGAATATGAGTGTGTGTCGGCATGATTCAAATGTTTTCTTTTTACTTCCTTTACACACATGAATGCAAAAAGGATTCTCAAGTATTTACCCGGAAGGCTTTGCTTTTGAATAACCTTTGTCTCGACATCCTCTCAAATCATTTGCCGATTGTGTTCAAATAGTTCCAAAACGACAGTTGAAGCATGAACAGGACGTGATTTGACCCACACTTGCAACCTTACAGCACAAGTTTTTTTGGGTCACTTAGCTCAAGAATACAGTACAAAAAGAAAATCTCGGAAATAACCGGTTATAATACTTGTACCCGAGACATGCGATCACGCTTGTCAATATGATGAGAAATACTATAAAAGAATATAAAGAAAAATAGCAGTGGAGGAAGTATTGAGATCCTGTTTTTACTTAAAATAATTATAAAATATTTTTAAAAAATTTTGGTTACAGATATCTGACCTGGAAAAAGTTAGTTGAAGAAACTGTTCACCCAAAAATCAATCTTTATCTACTCATGTGGATCATCATGCAGATGGAAAATTAGGTGAAGGTTCTTCGCAAAACAGCTTTGCAGCTTTCTTTAAAACAACTGAATATGCTGGAGACAAAAAAAAAACAAGTATTCCAAGTCTCAAGAATCCCAGAGATCCCAAACTGATATGGAATGACGCTAGGTGCACTCATTTTTTAAGCCAAAATGTTTGCCAAAAGCTTTAGCATGCACTCCGTCCGAAGTGGCTGCATGAGCTTGGATGTTCATACAGGCTTCAGTGTTTTCCTTTAATGTAACGTTTTTCCATCTTGTCAGTCTTTGATCTGCCTAACTGTTACAGCTTCCTTGTATAGCTCTTGATAAAAAGATGGTTTGAGTGGTTCTTCTCTAGATACTTGTTGTGCATCCTCTCCAGACGGTGTGTGTGCTAACGCTTTTAGCTTAGCAGCTACAGTGAAGATTTTGGCGGTAAAAGAGTGCAAATAATATTTTTCAAATCGATTATGGATCTTTGGGGCAGCAAGAGACTTGAATTATGCCCAACATATTGTACAGAGACATTATTATTTTTTCTTGGTGTTTTCTTTTACCCTTCAAAACAAGTTTCCAGCTCATTCTGTCACATTGTGAATCTTGAACGCAGCTCTGCTCCCTCACTCACACTCCTGCCAATCACACACACCTGCTGTGCTGCTTCATAATTAGGTCAACTGCTCACACCTGGTCACATCACTACTTAAGCCTCTGCTTTCCAGTCATTCCCTGCCAGTTCATCATCTTGCTGTCATGCAAGACCTACGAACACTCTACCTCAGACTGATTACCTGTTGTTGACTCTGCCTGCTTCTAACTCACTTTCCTGCCGACTCCCCAGTTTAAGTCTCAGTTTTCCGTTTTTGATTACAGGTTTCATCTCTGCCCCTCGTAGTTTCTGGTTGCCTGCTCAAGCAGCTGTTTGGCGTTTTTGTGCCGCGACGTTGTTGTCGGAGTTGCTGCTTTTTGGATTTCCAGTTTAACAAACTGTTGTTGGGTCAACGCTAGCGATCTTCTGTCAGTTTTTCTGTTTGCTGTTGTGAGGATTCAAGGAAGATAAGTATTCCCCTCTGTCAGCAGCTTTCCCACAGTGAGTGAGTCAAACAGATTAAAGGATTTTGTTATATTTACCTGCTCATTGAAGTTACAAGCTAACTTGCCTATAGGAAGAAGTCTACTTATCTGCTAGTTTTGTGGCTTTGCCTCTGCTATTACACTGGATGCCTGGCCTGAGCTATACTCTCCCAAGCCCACAGAGACATTATTTACATAATGAACCTTTCTGTATTTCACTTGCCAGAGTTTTCATGAAGGTCATGATGAACTTTAATTGTTTTCCATGTTCTGCATCTGGGTCCAAACCAAACCTGATACATCTCCAGCTGTTCGGCAGAATCCTGCAATGCTGTTTGTAAGGCAGGGTCTCTCTGTGTGGAGTTTTGCATGCTCTCCATGTGTTTGCTTGGGTTTCCCCCCCACCATCAAAACATGTATAGAGGTCTATCTCCTGTCAGTACCCTTGACCGAGGCACTAGCAAAAAATCTGGAGTCGATCTCCAGGTGCTGCGCTGTGCTGCCCACTGCTCCTGCGAGATGGGTTAAATGCAGGGACCAAATTTCACTGTAGGCTGTATATGTGACCAACAACATACCTTATTTTCCTTGGACAAAATATTTAGAGCGTTGAAA
>JAQFJB010000007.1:9388287-9398321 GCA_029874875.1 Naso minor
ACAGCGCAGACAGAGGGAGGGAGGGAGGGAGGGAGGGAGGGAGCGAGAGGGTGGGAGGAAGAAAGACAGGAAAGCAAAAACATTTATTCATTGAGACACTGAAGCAAACGTCAGAGACAAAGAGGTCATATATTCACGGTTTATCAAAACAAATCACAGACACGCTCAACTAGAGATCATGCTGCGACAAGAAAAACACTGAACAATTTAGAAATTCAAATTCAATCTAAATGTCAAGACTGAGCAAAATTTGTTTGAATTTACTGTTGTCGAGCAACTAAATGAGTCGATTTCCACGGCTGAACACAGGCTTTATAAATCTCAAACACATGTGCACAGTAATGAAAAACTCTCCCACTGCAGAGCCTGTGTCCTCTCCTCCTCTCACTGCACCATCAGGCCGAACGCTCAGGCAAAAAAATCTCTTAAAGCAGCAGCCTCGTCGCAAATAACAGACATCCTTCACGCACTTACAACATGCCAATACTGGTTCAAAAAGTGCAAGATTATAACTGCAGGCTCAATGACTGACCAGACCTGCTTGTTCCTCGTCTGGTCGATCGGAGTTTGACTGTCATTTGATTGCCACCATGCTTCATATTGACAAAGGGACATCCATCAATGCTAATTAACTCTGTGACTGAACTAAATGAACGGCTGGGCCTAAATGTAAGGAAGGATTGCCACCATTATGGTAATCATTTGTTTTCCTCGCTCATCTTTTCTTGTTCTTTCTTAACTTCATTGGTAAAAACAAACAAGAAAACAAAAGAACTGATGCACGACGTAAGAAGGACAGGGCCACATTTTGAAGAGTGAGCAGCAGACTGATGGATCCAGGACGTCACCGGTGCAGTTATTGCAACAAAAACTGCACATGTGTGAAGAAGATAAAGCACGGTGTTTGATTTGAAACTAGGGACCAAAGAAACATCTGTCGACTGCTTCTGTACAGGACAGGCAGTTCCAAACAACTGAAAAGGATGAGTGCACTGGGCCTGATGTGTTGTGTATCTGAACTATTCCTGTAGTTTGCTGTGGAGAAGTAAAGTGGACAAAAACAGTTGCTTATTTTACATCCCGCGCCGACAAATGAAAGGATATATTGATAGTATTAATATGTAGACAATAAATTGAAAAAGAGTTTTTAGAGAGGTGCAGGATAAAAGTATTACTTTTCCTCCCAGAAAATTACCTTGATTGTGAATTAAATATTTTTTTAAATGTGTTGCACAAGTTGATAAAAAATACCCAAATTGTACTTAAAACTGTTATAAAAATAAATATAATATACAAATACTGGTGTGCAGTGTATTTGGAAATGTGCAAAGAGTGCCACCTGTATCATCTAAAAACACAAACGAACATAAAAAAATTGATAAAAATTAAATGGTAAACTTGTAAATAGGCTGTTTTTATACAGCGCTTTTCTAGTCTTTCAACCACTCAAAGCGTTTTTACATCACAAGTCAGCATTCACCCATTCACACACTAAGGGCAGGTGACTTCTCTCCCTAAAGCCAACCTGTCCATCAGGAACTCATAAACACATTCACACACCAGTGGTGCAGCGGTAGCTGTTCAGGGTTCAGTGTCTTGCCCGAGGACATTTCCACATGTGGGCCGGAGGAGCCAGGGATCGAACTGATTGATAGACAATCTGCTTTACCTACTGAGCCACAGCCACCCCAAAAATTTAAAAACAACTATGTACAATGGTACATTAATAAGTACATGCATAGCACACAATATTTATAATATAATATAGTATAAGAAAATTGTTGAAATTAGCTTCAGTTAAATATAAAAAGTGTTGGATATTTGTACATATTTAGAGTTTTTTGGTAATACAAACCAGGGGTGCTGATAACTGTTAATTTAATGAAATTGAACTAAATACTGATAAAATTTTAATTATACACGTTCATATTGTATAATAATACACCACCTTTTATACCATTTTAATTTCCTTTCACTCTTTGTACGTATAAGGTGTCAGTAATGCACCAAAGCTGGATGTCATTCACCCTAAATAAATAGAGAAAATTAATTAAATGCATTTGTTCTTTTTGCATTGCGTGCCTTCATGCAGTTCTGGTTGCAGACTCTCTCTTACACCTATTTTGCTAGTAGTTTGAATGGAATTTGCCAAATAAAAGACAGAATACACACTTACTAAGAGAACTTGACTGATAGCATTAATCATATCAAATATTTGTGATTAAAGCCTGCCTATAGCATCATTATAATGACTATTTTAGGACAGAATTATTGTTTAGGGGAAAAAGTAATATCATGACAGCCTGATTACAAACTACATGCAGATTTTGCTCTCGCCTTAGAACATTTTAAAATTAAGAAAACGTGGATGAATCCCAGCGAAGATCTGTGGGAAACAAACAGCCATTACATGAATCAGGCCCCTGGCCTTTGACCGTCTATTTCATCCTGTACCAAAATAAACAGAACCCTCATCTAGTCTAAATGAAGTTTACCCCGATGGCAATAAAGAGGTTCATTTACTCTGTCTGCAGGGGAACCACAGTTTTGATGATTTCCTCATTGCATTCATAATGAAAGAGTGTGGCTACATGCTGTTTTACGCACTAGCACATCTTATTTTTTAATGATATGATGCATAGACACAAAGCAGTCGCAAAAAAAAAGCCAAATTAGCACCAGATTTGAGCACCTTCCCTCGCCTCCTTATTCCAAATAAACAAAAAAAACAAAACAAGCATTGACACAATGAAACCATTAATTTCCTCTGAAACACACACATCTTCTGTGGAGTGGGAAGATAAGGTGAAGACTGTGGCAGCAGAAAACCACAGAGGCACAGCAATGACAGATACTGCATACACCAGAATTTCCTCATTTTTTGTGTGTGTATGAATACTCACCTCCTGTATCTATCCTCCCTTTTCTCCCAAACAACTTTCTTTTTTTTATCACCCCCACCGCTGACACCCCACCCTGGCTTTTATCTGACTGGCTGTTGAGGAAATGCGCATGTGTCTGCCTCAGTAATGTGACATTTAGACAAATTCACTCGTCATACCTGCGGGATGTTGCCTCCACTGTACACGAACGTGTGTGTGTGTGTGTGTGTGTGTGTGTGTTTTTTTTTAAATGTACATGTGCGTGCTTAAAAATTGGCTGACAATCTGCCTGACTGTGAGAGTTGCAGGATCTGCTTAAGGTGCACCCACACACACACACACACACACACACACACACACACACACACTCACACTGTTTCAACGTCTGGCAGACAGGCTGCAGCCCTTTTGATGTTTTTGTTCTGGGTGATCTTCTGCAGTCATAAGGCGGCGCGGAAGGCTTCAGATGGTGTTGAAACAGAGGATTTCTCTTTGAAAACTCACAGGAGCCAATCGTGTTGCTGGACTAGCAGCCATTATCTCTTTGCCGTATTATCACTTCTCTCTGTTTCCAACTTTTCCTCCCATCTTACTTCATGTTTGACTCTCTCTCTGCATCTTTCCTCTCAACTACATCATCAGATCTGTCTGGTTGTGAAGCAACTCCAGACAGACGGTCATGGTGAATTGGTAACATGAGTCAAAGATGAGTTTTGGAAACATGACAGCCTTCCGTTTTTTTCCCCGCAAAGCCTTCAGGAACACCTGCACAGCGCTGTTTTCAGACTGATAGCTGAGATACAGAAACTCAATCGCAGATACACATGAATACAAACACAATCCACTGTTTGCATTTCCAGACAGGGAGCATGTGAAGTGAGTTGAAGCCGAGCAGATGGAAATGAATTCAGATGTATCGACGGAGGAAAGAGGCAATGCGATGAAATTAGGAGCAACAGACAACTAAAGAGGGAACGTTCGGAGGAGAAAACGGGGGAAAATTGAGAGGAAAAAAGTGCATGTGTGCGTGAGGGGCAACCAAGTGTGCAAAATCAAAGTGCCCGCACCTCAATCAGTTCGAGTTCAGATGGAGGCTGATGGAGAGTCGAGCAAAGGGGAGGAAGAAGAGAGCGGTTTAAAAAGGAGAACAAAAATTAGATGAGTCAATGGAGGCGTCTCTCAGGTTACTTTTCATCTTTTGGGGTCAGCTCTAATCTATTACTGTTTGTCCTCAATCACAGGTTTTTTTGCAGCATAGCAGAATGTCCTGAAAAAAAAATCATGGGGGTGAATTTAATTTCTCAATCTCCAAATTGATTTAGTGGAACCCACTGCAGGCTACAGACAGACCTCTGAATTTAGCTTATTGTACCTCTGCTGTGCGCCGTCAAACAGACGGGATTTCAGATCAGCGCAGAGTTATGACCTGACCACGCTAAGATGATAAGATGATTAAATATCTAATTCACTTTAGATCATTAACTTTAATCTGCTTATACTTAGGAGGCAGAAGAGGCGGCGGGGGAGGAGGGGGAGAGGGAGGAGCTCAGTGCTCTGGTTTCCATCTTTCTGTATTCATCGTGGAGTCAGTTTTATCTCCTCTGTCTATCAGACCAAAAAAAACAAAAGGCAAAACTGAAACAACTAAACAGCACACAAGAAATGCATGCTTTTTTTCTATTTAGCTTCCATTTGCTGATGTATTTCCTGTGTGATCCAGATGACATCACCCGACCTAACTTTCAGAAACAAACAAAAAAATGTCACTATAGTGTTTGTCATTGGCCAAAAGAAACATACTGATGTTTTTGCCCATTTACTCAAATCAAATATACCTTTTCTTTTTTTTTTCTTTTTTTTTCAAACATGTAAATATGCCACTCTGAGGCAAATTTACATCTGTAGTGCCTTGGCAGGTTGACATAACAACGTAAAACAGAGAATTAGTAACAAAAACAAAAGTAGAATTAGTAGAAAACAAAAACAAAACACATTTAACAGTACATTTAGTGAGGTACAGTATCAGAAAAGGACCATGGAGGTTTAAGCGCACAAGCCGAGAGTTAAAGTGACTGGCGCAGAAGTGCTGATGCATATTGTGAATAGCTAACACATTGTGTCTTGCATGATAATGTAAAGACATTAGTAGATTACATGAATATTACACACTCAATAATAATAATAATAATAATGATAGACAAACAGACAGACAGATGGATAGATAGATAGATAAAATAGTGATGTAATATACTTTAATGTAGGTATTTGAAAACTGTCATTTTGTGTTGATTATAGTGTTGGTTGTAGACAAAAATGGTACTGCTTATTGTCATAAAGAACAAGCATTTATTTTGGTTGAGAGTGAAAGAACCACATCGCTGTTATGCAGTTCTAGTCACATGTACATGGAGTTCGAGAGAGTAATTATGCAGAAAGCTAGAAGTTAATAACTTTTGTGGTATTTCTGTTTTGGGTGATTGAAAATTGCAAGTCAGCACTGATTGGGAAAGTGGATAATACCGCCCTCAAGTAGTGATCTGCCACATCTGTCTCAGGAGCTTACCCACATGTCCACGGGGACATGCATGGAGACAACACTAGGAGAGGGTGCCATTTATTCAACATGGTAAAGAAAAGGAATGCCAAATTCAAACCTGACAGAGAGAGAGAGAGATGACTGCACAAAGGCCGACGTTATCTGTTTTTTCAGACAGGTCTGACTTGCAATTTTCAGTTATCTGAAACAGAAATACCAAAAAGTTATGAACTTCAAACTTTGGTGCATAATCACCAAAAGACTTCAAATGCTCGTGTATGCAGCAGGAGCTGTATTACTCATCTTATTCTACCTCAGGCCATGAACTTATCATTCACCCCTATTATTACATAGAAATTACCGCGAGACAATTCAATTTAAAAGATGTAAAGTCATGTTAGTTGTACTGATGGGAAGCTCAAACATCTGACACTTAAAAGAACAAATTGACATTTAAAAGAATCAATAACATTCTCATTTATGTTCTCGAAAAATAAAGCTACAGCTATCAAGCAATGAGCATATCCAACCAGTCAAAAAACCACAGCATAGTACACATATTTTGTATTTACAGATTAAACAGAAAAAACATAAAGTGTATAGCTTCAGTGGTGCCTGCTGGTTGACTTTGTTACCTCTGGGCCGAGCCAGACAAGTTGTTGTCTTTATGCTAAGCTAATCTAGTTGTCTCCTGGCTGTAGCTTTTCATATTTGATGGTCAGACAATAACAGTATTCATCTTCTCATCTAACTATCAAGAGGCCATATAAGTGCTCTTTTGTTCTTAAAATGATGAGAGCCAAATGGTAGAGGAAAAACGGTAAAAAGCTTTTAAGATTGTATTGCCCATGCTTCCTTATCAGCATATTGTTTGTCTTTTGAATTAGATTTTCTATCAATGTTCTGTAACTTAAGATTTCTAAGCTGTTTCATTGGGCAACTGTCAAATGTCAGATGTCAAAACTTTATTCCTGACCCTGAAACGCCCACTCATACTGTGTGTCATCATTCTTTAGAAATGTTCAACTTTGCAGATCTTTACTGAGCACATGAATACGAGAGACGTGTCTCACTAAATGTCAAAGAACCTGCTGTAAACCTTCAACTGTTGTGATAAACTCCACCCACACTGATAAGAAATTTTCTCTTAAATTATCATGGTATGAAAACTTTGGAAAGGCCCCAAATTGAAGGTTCTGCATCCTGTCAGTGATCACAGCGGACCCTAATGAACTAGAAGCACACTGATACGGCAGACGTTTGTTTTCATGTCCAGAGAAGACACCTTGGCAGGTCCACTGCACGACTGGAACAGAGCTTTGGTTACAATCTGCAATCTGCTCACACCACAGCGACTGAACCGAAGCCAGACTCTGCAGCTATCTTTGGAACAATGTTGTATTTGCTAATCAGTCATGCCAATGACGTGTAATTGACATGAGGCGGAAGTTGAGTTAGAGGGCAAAGGGTTGCTGAGGCTCAGATGAAACAGCTGCAACAGACGAGGAGGAGGAGACGTGAGACTCTGAGGTGAAAACCACAGACAGCCCAGTAATTATTGTCCATTTATTTCAAAGGAGATAAGCGGTGGGACAAAGGCCAGTGTGGGTTTCTCTCTGTGAGAACTTTATGCCTTGTGGCTTCCAACGAGAGGAAGGAGGGATGAGGTGGGAGAGAGAAGGGGAAAGTGGTTGAAGGGAAAAGGGAGAGAAAGAAAAAGGAAAGAGAGTGAGACAGTGTGAGGTTACGCCACCTCCATTAGCCGTTCCTTGTCTTCCAAGAACTGGAGCAGCAGCTAGATCAGATTGCACCCCACTCAAACAAAGAGCTTTGGTTATTCGAGTCTTCTGCCATTGTGCCACCTAAATTTCCCAAGGCAAATGTTGACAGAGAAAATTGATATTGAGTGCAATATTATTCTCCACAGATCGCAAGGCATTTCCTTCACCAACACTTTGGATCTATTGTGTCTGTCGTTCATCTGCACGCACATAAGACTCAGTCTCTGTCTAGCGAAAGATGATATAAAGATTGCATTTGTTTAGAAAATTAGATGCTTAATTGCACAAAATTAAACCAGCTCATGCAAGAAAACTATCAACATAAAAAAGACCTCTTATACTAACATATTTTAATGACAAAAACTACGTTTTGATAATCTAGTTTCACCTGATAAATACATTTTACACAGTTTTTGAATTCATGCTCTTTTGTGAGCCATCAGCTGTAAAGCCTGAGTAAATCCCTGCAGATCAATACACATTCGGTGACTAGTAAACAGTGGACAGTGGTTATGCACAGCATTTTAAATAAAGCCGTAATCATTAACAACTGCCTTGAAACATGAGATTATCCAATCCCCTGCAGACACACGCCTGTGGACTTTAATCCCTCATGTCTGTGAGAGAGAATTAAGTGTTGAACCCGACACACCCATTGAAAACATATGTCCTCTGGCGGAAGGTTCAAGGGTCGACTTGTCACTAGAAAATAACAACCCCGCAGAGAAAAGTACAGTGCACGCATGCACCAACGCGCAAAAATGTGCACACACAAACTCACACTCAGAGGAATGCTAAAGTAGATATAGGCAGACAAGATGGTTGAAACTAAAGCATGCTTCAAAAGAACATGTGTTGTCCAACCACATCTGAAGGCTTGAGCGTTTGTACCTGTTGCAAATAGCCAGAAGGTGCAGATAGAAGGTGCAGACAGATCTTACAAATGGGGGTGACTCAGCTCACTTTAAGACAGTCTTTCCTTAAAGTTGTGTGTAAAGAATGAAAAGAGACTTTAAGAGACCTGCCACTTTCCTCCCCTTTGCAGATCTGAACGACTGTTGCAAGAAATTATTTTTTAAATTTTTATTATTTCATTTTTAAGGGTCTGGCCACACTCCAGTGGGGATTCTCACAGAATTTGAATCCTGGTGGGCGTGGTATCGGGTTCAATGTAAAACTGTTGGAGCAGCCGTAAATCAATCAGCATCGACACTGACTGTATGATGGATGTTGTGTGCCTGGCTATTCGGTAAAACAGACAAACAAGTGATAAGGTTAACATCTGATCTGTTAAATATTCACATATATGCTGCTACATTGTGTTGTGATTGATAGTCTGACCCGCCATGCATCACGGAAAGAGACAATTAGATGTTTTTTCTTTGAAATAAAACCATATTACCAACCAGTAGATGCTGCTAAAGGCTGCAGCTAACCGCTAACAGTGGAAGCCCCTGCCCCTCTCTCCCCCGAGACAGCAGCTCAAACATCAGACGACAGACAAGGCAAGTGGCGGCTAACATTAGTTTTCCACAAGTTGTAAAATAATCCCATGGATATTTTTATGCTGTGTTGTGATATTGGCTATTTTCATCAGTTTTAGTGCTTTTACTGTGTTTTTTTAACATGTTGTGTTGTACCCAAGGCTGCGTGAGTCTCATGTCCGCATCACACAGATCCGTAGGAAGACTCCTACTAAAGGCCCTTATTCTTGCCTACTTGTAGTACCTACTTGTAGTACTAACCAAAAAAGCAGCACATTTCGTGTCTCCAAGGTTGCTATCTGTCCGGTCGGAACATTCCTTGTATTTAATATTGGGTAGTTTTCAATAACAAGGGGTTTTTGGCAGTCAGGTGAACCAAAGTCACGAGCCTCGGCCATGATTGAACTTTTGCGAACAAGCGTTTGACTTCTACATCATCCAACTGAACCACTCCCGCTGGTCCAGCCAAAAAATTGTCTCTGCAATTATTAAGACAGGCCTCATTATCAGACTGATTCTCAGCGAAAACTGGGAGCATACAGCCAGGCTAGCAAGAAGTGGCCTTGGTTGACAGATTGTTGGTTTCCAAAAGTTGCAAAAATTGCTGGACGTACTCCCACTAATCTAAAGTCAGAGAGATACTGGGCATGGGGCTTCAGACGCTGTTCAACTGCTTCCAGCAATTTGTTAGAGATGTAGAAAAGTTCTCTGTCTACCTGCGTAACTATTAACCTCATTAATACTTTCATTTTTTTTAAAAAGTCAATATATAAAAGCTGAAACTTGTGAGAGCTGAAGCTTAAGGTTTATGCACACTAACACAGAGCAACTTGCATTTGAGTTGTTATGTGTTTGTCCCGGCTGGTTTTCACATTAACTTATGACCTCTCGTACTGTAATAACAGCAGCAGTTGTGATCAGCCTCTTATAACGCACTAGCTTTTGTAAATGGTTAACTAGCACAAAACTGATCCAAAGTGCTTTTATCCCTAAACCTCCACGTGTAAAAAATCTTTCGCTTTGTACAAAAACCGCTTGCATTAAATGAAAAATGTTGGGTGCAGATTAGATCTTGGCAGCAATTATGATTAATTCTTAACATATTTACCAAACAGATTTGTAAATATTCAGTCACACAAATGCAAACTCACTTACATGCACTGACCACGCACTGACATGTAAATAACAAACACGCAAATATGCACCTGCATGGACACATTTGCATGACGTGCATTCACCAAAGTGGTTGTACGCAAACTTAAATCAGACATGATGTACATTATACACACACACACACACAAGTTTCATAGTGCACTTACTTCCTAATACACACACACACACACACACACAC
>JAQFJB010000007.1:9555184-9574644 GCA_029874875.1 Naso minor
AAATGCATTCACACAACAGACACCCCATGATATATCTGAATTATTATAGCTGCCACAAAATAAACCAGGTCTATTCAGTTTGTAGGCACACATTAGAATTATTTATCAACTTTATGGTAGGAACACAGAAAATACAAAAAAAACAACATATGGTTCACTTTTATGCAATAATACACTCATTAGCTATGTCAACCATGGATTTCCAGTATAAAACCAGTGCAAATTTGGACACATACAATGAACATAAGTCCTATTTACATGCAGTAGCACAAAAAGGTTTAAAAAAAACAAAAACAAAAACAAACATTAGTAGAAAAATAAACAGGCCTATTAAAAAAACAATCAAAAACATTTGTTCTGGCAATGTCTCAAAATTGAGCTTCAAAATACAGAGAATAAAAAATTACAATATAAAATATTGAAAAATAATTTATGTGCTTATAAAAATCACATCAAATAATTGAATGTGTGATACATTACTTTGTACATATTTCTACATGTGTGGTAAGGCAAGGAGAGTTTTCTAACGATATGCAGCCAGGAGACATTCATTCAGTGGTCAAACAACTTTGGGTCGGGCTGAAGAAAAGTCGAACCTGATGGGACACAAACAAAAAAATGTATCAGCTAAGGTGGAAAAACAAGTGTGTATTTCTGTGACAAAACGAGTCAACTTACACAATTATACAGGTGTGTTTATGTGTCGGTCTTTAACTGAATTAAGTTACATTTACATTACTACCAACCTTTTTTTAAACAGTATACCATAATCCTTTTTTTCTGAATGCCTTTTCTCTTTTAGTTCATGTCTGTATGTATGAAACATGCTTTATCGATAATTAGCCTGAGAATAAGCTTGAGGAAGAACGATTAGCTAAGTTCACAAACTTAACGACTCGTATAACATGGTCTTCGCAAAAACAAACCTGCAACATGCTCTTTTCTCCAGAGCCAAGTAATTATTAAATGTTAATACTGTTCAAATTATGCATTGATTTGTTAAGGGCATATCATATATGAGAACTGTTTGTTTCTGTATGCAAAAACACATCATTCAAATTTAGCTCCTCCTCCTCTATCTCAAAAGTGTTCTGTTTAAGGTCCTTCAAAAATAAAAATCTATATTTCTCTGAAGTCAGTAGCAAATTTATGTGTGTGCAATGCACAAGAAAGCCTTTAAATAAATGAAAATAAATATGAGGATCAGAAACCTGCAGGGTTACAGACCAGAGTGTCTCACCTACAACCTAGTGAATTCAGTGACAAGTCGGCACTTATTATGAGGGTTGCATAGTGCCGCTTTATTGCTTGGCGGAGTGAGCATGTTACACTCACACTCACCTGGACGATTCAGGTAAAGAGGCGACAAGCAGCTCAGGTACAGCCTCGTCCTATTCTCCTGCAGCCAGCGCTGCCGATAACAAAACATATCAGGGGAACAGGCTGACTGTATCCTCCTTTCCTCTTTAGGGGGCAGGGCTAATTGAGTCTTGCTTACTAGGTTGGGGGATGATAGAGCACACAAGTTTTGTGGGTTTTAATAACATGCTGTTTTGCAGGAAGTGTTAACACAAAAATCTGGATATTTTTCTAGAATGGCTTGTCTCACACTGAACTCCAACAAGCAGCATCACCCCGTTTTCCGCGTGCATTTCTCAGATTAAAATGAAAAACACTTCCTGGAAAACAAGTGACTAAATCAGAGATGTGCATCTACTGCATAGATCAGACTCCACAATATTTCTGTTTTTTGTTAAAGACTTTGTGTGAGATTAATAAATAAGACAGTCAAAATTCTTGCTATAAGTCTAATGAGAGACGTGACTGATTGTTAAAGCAAAACTGTGTAATAATAAAAGACAAACTGTCACTTTGCCATATTTACAGGCATCCATAGAAAAGTGGTCTGTGCTCCTATGGTTCAACGTCTCATGTTTGATGTAGAAGGTTTCAAACTAGGTGAGAGAGGCTGCCTTTGGCTGTCAAAGAAGGGATAAAACTAGACTGTTTTGTCCATGAATACAGAGGATGGAGCTGGAGAGAATATGCATTGCCATCAATGACATTTGATACAGTTTGCAGCTGCTGCCACTCAAAGCAAAGCAACAAAACAGAAGATGTCATTAACAGGGAAATCAGAAAAAGAGATAAGTGCTTTGCTTCTGGAGCCAGGCCCAAGTGGCCATTCAAGGAACTGCAGTTATTATTAGCATCAGCACCGCTACCATGAAGGTTGCCGCTTGTTTGCAGCTGATGCTTCTTTACATTCGGGACATTAAGGGGCTGATATTGTGTGGTCTGATCTTGGCTTAAGAGCTATAAAATGTGAACCCAGTGTTCTATAACATCTCCCAGTGTGATATCCCTCACTACCAGATGAATCACCATCACCAATCAGTGTAATTTCTAATCTAACTACAGAGAACTGCCTCGTACAATCAATCACTGCTAAAATATTATAAACACAAACATGACACTTGTAAGTTTCACAGGTTGCTAGGGAACAGAGTGCAATCGATGAAAGCCAGAAATAACAATGCCCCAATGACAGTGTTGATCTTACCCCCTGTGTTTCAGTGTACACAAAACTTTTAAAAAATTTCTCCACCAACTCCATCTTTTATTCTGAAATTCAACCGTTTCACTCACTAATATTTACTGCAGCTCACCTTGCCTGGCTCCCACCAACCGCTGCTGGACTTTCTCTAGATGGTGGATATATTCTGTCAGCGATTGCTCTGGATCCTGAGTTTCTTCTGAATGCCCCACAGCCAGAGGGGTGCTGGAGTTAAACCTGATATGAGAAAGTTGATTGAGAATTACCTCGATTCCATTTAATTAAATAATATTAATTCTTCCACATTCGATCTAAATTTGATTCATCTTTGCTGAAGAGGAGCACAAACCTGTTGTGCAACCTGAAGGGAGATTTGGTGGGTGGGACAACGGCTGACACTGCTTCTCTGTGGACGGCACCGCTGTCTCTGTTTGGTGGTGAGTCAGAATTTAATCTTGGTTGCTGTGTCCTTAAAACTTCAACTTTAGGCCCTGAAAGAGACAGTATGAATAAAAATCCCACCACTTAAAAACACACACAAAGTCAAGTGCCTACTATCATAAAATGTGTTTATTAAGCTGACCTGGAGCATGTCCATTGACAGGTGCAGATACAGATAATCTTCTGATAGCTCTATTCCATTTCCTGGTCAGGAACCTCATTCTGAAAAAAACAGTGTGATCAGTTTTATCCATACACAAAGGCTGAGGAAACGTCTACATCTTAACATACCACCAGTATGTATTCAACCTACCTCAAGACAGCTACGACAACTCGTACAGCAGCCCTAAATCGACTGAGGGGTCTGTGCTGGGAGGAGAGTGGGGGAGACGGCCGGGCCCCCATTTTGGCGATGAGACACAGTGTGGCCTGCTCACAGTCCTGGAAACCTCCCAACAGCAACAGCAGGTAACGTTTCTGGTACACCAGAGCTTTCCTGAAGCTCTCAGCACGCAGGTAGCGCTCATACAAACGCTGCACCTGCAAGCCATTAGCATTTTTAATTAACGACAGGCCAGAAAAAAAATTAAATAAATAAAACAGAAGTACAGCACTGGGGACAAGGAATAATTTATGAGGGTGGCGGTGCCAAAACAAACTGTTACTAGTACAAAAAAATACTGCAGTAATTAATCTCGTAAAATCTCTTTCATGGACAGCCCATCCAAAGTCACGCTATTGTTTTTAATTATACAAAATGTGTCTGAGTACATGTGTTCCTGCTGACCTTGCTGTTGCTGTTCATGTCACTGACGGGTCTGTTTTCGGTTTCTGTGGTGACCTTAGCGAGTTCATTCTCTGTGCGCCGCAGCTGACGCTCCAGGGAGGTAAGTCTATGTTTGAGTGTGGCTCTCTCCTGACTTAGTGATGTCACATGCTCCGTCAATTCAGAGTTCTCCTTCAATAACCTTTCCAGCAGATTGGGTGATGATGGCGTGGACGGATTCTACGGTGAGAAAAATACATCCATTTTAAAACAGTTTATTACCAGCTTTACAAACAGTAATAAAAAAACACCTGCTCTTCTTTAAAAAAGGTATCATTAATACTGTCTGCATCATTTTGCTGAATCAGTGTTGAAACACCTTGTGTACCTGCTGCTTCTGTTGTGAGCTGCCTGTCGGTAGGTTGCTTTGAAGATGCTGTGAAGCTGCAGCTTTGTGTTGCTGTCCGAAAAGCCTCTGAGCCGCCATATCTCTCTCCTCCCTTTCCAGCTCTGCCAGTGTGCGCTGTAGCTCCTGCATGCGCTGCTGGTCCTGTTGCCTCAATAACTCCAACTCATGCTAAAGTTAGAAATATTGAAAAGACAGCATGTTTGTTTCTAAAATAATAAAAAAATTGGAGCATTAAATTTGTGAAAGCAGTGAGTGTATTTTAGAAAGTATGAACTAGGTTGATATATTACCAGTTTGTTATTGGTCCTTTCCTGTCGTCTCTCCCTCTCCATCTGCTCTTGCCTCCCCTTCCTCCTCTCCCTCTCCCACTGCTCCTCCCTCTCCCTCTCTTTGTCCTTCAGCAGCCGAAGTTTCTCCTTTAGCTCAGTCAGTTCTTCCCCTTGGCGTCTGGACAGCTCTCGCTCCACTTCTAAAGCACGGCTTGCTTCCTGCTTCTGCTCCTTCGAGGTCTCCATAGCCACACGATGTCGGGTTGCTACCTCGCGCTCCCTGTGTAGCTCCTCTCTCCTCTTTCTCTCCTCCTCTTCCCATTTCCTTTTGCTTTGAAGAAGTTCAGTCCTCAGCTTGTCCATCACAGATGCCACCTCCTGCCCCTGCCTTCGCTCCTGCTCTAGCTGGGCGCGCATGTCGGAGATGAATTTCCTGTCTCTGGCTGCATCTGCCTCGTGTCTGCGGCTGAGTTCATCTACCTGCCTGGAGTATCGGTCCCTCTCTTCATCCAGCTTCCTGTTAGCATCTGCGAGCTTAGAGCGACTGTCTGCCGAGCGAGATTCTGCCTCAGAGAGGAGGTGCTCGAGACGAGTCTTTTCTTGCAAGATGAGCTCTTGTTGGTGAGCAGAAAGTTGGCGTTCATCTTCTAGCTGCTTCTGGGTGTCATCTAGGCGTTTTTCCAGCAGCACACTGCGGGACTGCTCGATCTGAAGCTCTTGTCTGAGGTTGCTGAAGGCCACCCTCTCCTGCTCCACCTGACCCTTTAGAGTCGTGACCTCTGACCTCTGCTGCTCAGCAGTTATTTGTGCAGCCTGGAGGGAAGAGGAGGGTCATCTTTCAGAGTTTCAAAGGGAAAGCTCAAGTACACACACAAACACACACTGAACACTTTCACATTGATCCATCAAAATCAGCGGAAACACTGCGGAGGCATTAGCTACATATGTTTCCTGTAATTATACTGTTGGGTGTTGATTAAAACAAAATTCTTCCTCCCGAATTTTGTAAATTAAGAGTCTTGCAGCCCCACCATTATTAGTAGGCTTTTAACGTGGGAAAAAAACCTTCAACATGAAATTTTTGTTTTTACTGGAGTACAGCAAATGAGAGACAACTAGAATTAAAGAGTATGAAAACATTTTTCTTCAAAAATAAAGAAAAAGAAGAAAAAGGGAAAGAAAAAAGGGAATGTTATGACATTATGGCTGGCTTCCAGCAATTATTTAATCATTTGAATACTGGCTTTTATATGTAAATTTGTGGTATATTCACTTTGCATGTTTTCTAGTCCTCATCTTACCCCTCTCCTTTCCTCCTGCTCTCTGTCCTTGCGAAGACTCAGAGCTCTCTCTTGCTCCAGCTGTTGTTGAAGCTCCTTGACTCTGGTCTGCTCCCTCCTCAAAGCTTCCTCACCCTCCTCTACAGCCAACCTGAGGAAAAGCACAATTATAATGATACCTTTGGTCACATTACACGAAAGAACGTTTAAAAGAAAGAAAATTATTAGTATTGTCATAGCTGTCTCTCAACTGGGCGTCCACACTGTCTCCAACTGGCTGTCCTGTTTGGCTGTCAGGCTAGGGGGTGGGCTTATCTAGTAAACACCAGTGTGAATTTGATAAGGAGGCACCAAGTTGATGAATGAGAGAGAGCAGGTGGGAAACACCAGAGGAGAGAGCATGGGTTTCCATGAGAAAAAGACTCGAAGGAAATCCCCTTTTATCATGCCAGAGAGGGACGCAGCAATGGTGAGACCCATGTCTCCTTGTTTCTAGCCTGCAGCCAAGCCTAAACTAAATATATGCACGGGCATCCAAGCCTCGAAGGTCCTGGACATTAAAGCCAAGTCCTCAGGGTTGTGGTGCCATGACAGTATACATTAACATAAAAACAAAACAAAAAACACCTTTTCAATTAAATAAAATCACATACAAAAATGCTAAATGCTGCTGAAAAATGCAGATCAAGTAGTGACAAGAAAATCACACTTGAATACAATGAATGCAGAATTACAGCGTACAAAACATGTCACATTATGAATAAGGTTTGCTTGATTGCTTCCTATGATTCAGTGTGTGTAACGCACCTGAGTGACTGTATTTTGTTCTTTTGCTCTTGCTGAGTGTCGTGAGCACATTTCAGTTGTTTCTGTCTCTCCTCCAGCTCTGTCCTCAGTTGGGATTCAACCTGTGCAAGGAGCTGATCTCTGTGCCAGTTTTCACCACCTCTGAAGTCAGTCTGAGGCAGGAAGTGATCAGCACAGATAATCAGTAGAGGCAGGAGGGAAAATCAGATTAAGCTTAATCTTTCCCTCTCTCTTTACACCTAAATAAAGTGAAGAAACAGACAATATTACATGATTTTAAAGTCATTACAGAACTTACTTGTGTGTGTCTCTGGGCCATTCGACAGAGTAGCTCCCTGAGAGCCACCACAGTCTCCTGCAGTGCTCTCTTCTCCTGCTGCCAGCTCATTGGGGGGTTGGAGGATGATTTGTTCTGGTGGTCCAGTAAGGTGGAACTATCTTCAGTATGATGCTGCGTCTGACTCAATGAGAAGGTCTTTAAGTCTGAGACATTAGGTTGCATTGAGGAAGTGGCACGACGTTGGGACAAAGTCAGAATTCGGCAGCTTTCTTGATACACTTTCTTCAGCAGACCCTGCAGAGAGATGAAGAAAGAAACTGAGTAAAATTCTGGCTTACTGTCATTTAAGATAACTGCCAAATTAAAAGAAGCTTACCTGAAGCTCAGGTGATAACAGGTCATCACTGTAGCTCATACTGCCCGCAGCACTATCTGTGTTAATTGTGGGGTTTATTCCTCGGCAGCGGAGATACTCAACAAACTGAGCATCCAGCCTTTCAGTCTGTTCTAGCTCCACTCTCAGCCTCGCGCCTAATTCTGAACTCACATCTGAAGGAAAAAGAATAAACAGAATAGTTAAGAACAAAATTCTGGTAATACTCTAGACAGTTCGGACAACAGTTCCCTACAATGACCCAAACCACCATCAAAGCATTGTCTGTACAGCAAAAGCATACAAAGTGTCTTTTTGTGATTAATTTCTTGGTGCCACAAAGCACCATCTTGTCAAAAACTATAAAAACACACAAAAATGAGCCAAAATTTTGTACTGGGTGACATAATATGAACATGGACACTGTAATTTATTTTGAGTCGTTTTCATAGACAAAATCCTGCTACATACAAACGACATATACAAACAGCAGCTGAAAAAAAGTCAACAATTTAAGAGTTTGTCAAAAACTGCAGTGTCCAGCAGTTTTAGGAAATCATCTTGCTTTTTCTTTATAAAAATGAATACATTTGTGTGACTGTTTTCAATTGTTATGTCCTCAGAAGACTGAGTGGGTGTCAAGAATTTGGAAGTATTGAGTTACCCTTACCCCTGATAATGGATACTTTTGTGCAAATTTGTTTGTTTGGGTTTTTTTTTACAACACACACTAAAAATTATTCAGTCTGTCTGACTGGAGAAATTTTTGTGGCACTGTGACTGAAAATAGTTAAGACCCATCAAATCTGAATTTAAGACAATTTAATACCTTTTAACGGCCTTTTATCAGAAAAACTTACTTTAAGACATTTTAAGACTTGTTAAGGACCCGCAGCCACCCTGATTTCTAGATTTATCATGACCTGGTTGACTGAAAATGTTAACATACAACTATTAGACTCTGTGTGGAAATACTCACTGCTGCCATATCCATCACTGGCCCATTCGGGTGCTGACAAGGAGGAGTTGGAGCCAATAGGAGATGGAGGTGCTGTTAGGTCAAGTTCTTCCAACTCACGCACCTTGGAAAAGATTATGTTTTTAAACATTTTAACCACATCTAAACTAAAGAAAAGACAAAACACTTCACAGTAAATGACCCAAAAGGGAGCATGTAGAAGTGTTGAAGATCACATACTTTGTCAGTGTCCAGTGAGTCAAGCATGGAGAAGTTGTCAGACATCGACACTGAGCCTGGGGAGTGGCTACTCTGTGTAGCTGGATCAGGAGTGATGGTCCTGGAGTGTGGAGGCTCCATCACAACCCTGGGAGAGGATTTGACGTGGGGGAGATCCAGGTCCGTGCTGTTCAGAGCGCTGATCTCAGACAGACGGGAGACGAGGACAGAGGTGTGGAGACGCTCCGGGATTCTGTCCTCGGAGCATTCGAGTCTTCTTAAAACCTCTGGAGAGCTCAGAGAGGCTTCATCACGAGACACACTCACAATGTCCTCAAAAGCTCTGTGAGAAATATCTGACACATGAAGAACATAAAAAAATGTCACTATGGCAACACATTTCCATTGTAAAGCCATATTCTTTAAAGGTTCCTTTTGAGAGTTTTAGACCTAAGATGGTTACGGTTAAAATGCATAAAAAAAGTTACATTCAAATTGTGATCAATTTGTCAGATAATGGGATCACAAGATAAGTCATGATTTTAGTGGCAATGGTTATTTTTTGTATTTCACAGGCAAGGTCTCTGTAGCACCACAATACTTCATTTATATTGGTATGTTGTGACATATTTTATCTTTGGGTACTGCACTTGGTCATATTGTGATTTAGATATTATTTTGAATATCTGTTCTGCCCTAATTGCTATAAACCTACAAGTAATAGGAAATTACAGCAGTGCATTACATGGGGAGACAGCACAATCTCAAATAAACTTAATTACTTCCATGTCATTAATGCTGAACTGAACTGGAAATACATGACAGAAACCTACATGTATACAACAATTTTAAGTCCTCACCTTTCTGTGGGTATTCCTGTTGGTGGGGAAGCGTGTTCTGCTGCTGACTGTGTTGTCTGAGTTGCTCTAGTTCTCTTTGCTGAAAGGCCAGTTCCTCTTCCTGCACTGCCAGGTCTTCTTGCAGACCTTGAAGTTCTGCCTTCAGCCGCTGGTTTTCAGTCTCCAGGTCGACCAGTGCCTGGTCTTTGCTCTGACAGAGAGAAATAAGTGACCATACAACAACTACTGCTTTACAACTTAGATATCTTGATATTCTGAGCTTTTTGTTTATATTCCCACCTGTCCTTCTTCATGTAGTTTCTCAGCTCTTTTTGTACTAGTACTAAGACCCTGTTTCACCGAAGTCAGCTCTGCCCGCAGACAGGAAAGCTCAGCCTCCTTTTGTCTCAAGGCAGCGTCTGCTTTAGCCAAGGTCACCTCAGCATGGGTCTGAAAGCACAGTAACATTCTTATGAGTCTCTGGTATCAACATACTGCCTCTCTTCAACAAGTATTGATTAAAACTTGCATCAACAAACCAAAATTTTGTGACCAGTTTTCCAGGAAAGAAAATGACTACAACTATTGTTTACACAAGAGCAGCAACAGATAACTGCCTCTGCAATGTTAACAGAGATTTAGCAAAAACCACATTTACGTGCTGTGTTTTCTATCTGATTCAGTCTTCAGGTAAGTCTCAAAGTCTCACCTCTTTGATACACCATAACAACAAATTACATTTGCTAAAAACAACTATGAACTCGTCAAAAACAGATCAGACTACAGAGACGTGCAGCAGCCCAACAGATGCATTGCATTGCCTCCATGCATTCCTTTTAACAACCACAACTTCTCCTTACCACATCCTGCCAAAAAAGAACATTAAGACGAGAAAGATAAAGTGGATCAGAGCTTTAAAAACACAAAAACTAGATTTTTCCTCTGCTTCCTCATTTTCATGTCACTTCCTCTGTGTTAGCAAGTTTCTGCCGTCTCAGGAACGACGCTGTGATGACGTGTTACGGTAGTTAACTATAACCAGATGTCCTCTTGCCTGCAGTTGTGCTAGCAAAGACAGCAGCAGGGTATTTCCTGTCACAGGGCTTGTTGAAGAAGGTTTATCAAATTATCTTAATTACTTTGCTGAGTAAAAACCCAGACGGCTTTCAAACTTGCAGCACACGATGGAAAAAAAAAAGACTTACTCTGGTTGTTCTGACCAGATTAAAGTCCAGTCCGTAATCCTCTGACCATTAGTAATGTATATTTAGAGAGATAATTACAGTTAGAATCTCTGACAATAAGGGTCTGTTTTACTAATGTTTATATAAACTACCAATGTAAAAAACATCTAAACACCACCAATTTATTAGGTGATTTATTTGTACTTCAGATTTGATTATTTTTAGATATTTATTCCCTTTCTTAAAAGATAACATTCAACTAAGAAGTCACAAAGAGGTTGCAATCCTGTGTTTTTGAAATTTTGGATAAAATTTGCATCTTGGATTGTGCTTTAAACATAAATTTATTTTTAAAAAAAACAATGCATTTAACTTTGGAGTTGGCACTCACCAGCACTTCTTTTTGAGCCTCCTCTTGATTGGTTTCCCTCTCATTGAGCTGAACGGTCAGGTCGCGGATACAAGCTTTCATTGAGGTCACTTCCTGTCTGAGCCTTTCAATTTCCTCCTGAAGTTGCCTCTCCCTCCTCCTCAGCGCCTCGCGCTCTGCAAAAAGCTCTCCCTTCACCGTCTCCAGGGTTTTAATCTTTGTCCTTTCCTCAGCAACCAGTTCCTCCATGTCTACCACCTCAGCTCGTACCTCCTGGACTTGTCTCTCCAGAGTGAGACTGGTTTCTCTGAGGACTTCTATTTCTATTTTCATCTCCTGCTCTTTTGTTTTTAGAGTTTGGATCTCGCTCACGTGGACCTGATCTTTCCTCTCGAGTTCCATAATGTAAGAGCTGAGGTGGGTGTTCTTTTCGTGCAGAGTACTCATCTCTTCGGCTTGAATCTTCGAAGTGTTCCTCTCCTCTTCAGACAGTTTTCTCTTCTCTCTCTCCTCTTCAATCTGAGCTTTGACCTCAGCCAGCTCTGCTTCTTTATTAGTGAGGAGAACATGGAGTTCATCTGCCTTCTCCCTTTCAGCTTTCAGCCTCTTTCCGAACTCCTCCCCGTGTCCTCTGTATTCTTCCTCCTGAGTGAGCAGTAATCGCTCCAGTCCTTCTTTCTCTGCCACCGCCGTCTCCAGCTGACTCTGAAGAGCCTTGACATGAGATCGCAGGGAACGAGATGAGGCAGAATGAGTCAGACTGAGCTCGTGCTTTAGGCTGTTTGGCTCTCCCCTCCTCTCCTGTTCCTGGATGGTGTAGTGGTGAGGTTCAGGGCTGGGAGCCGGTGAGGGATTGATGCTGTCACCATCCTGAGAGTCACTGACTTCATGGAGGTTGGGGCCCAATGTTGCAAGCTCTGCCTGCAGTGTGCTGATGACCTCATGAAGGCGCTCCTCCTCTTCCTGTTTGTCCTCACGCACTCTTGCGATTTCAGACTGAAGGTGTTCTACCTGTGAGCGCAGGTCCTCAAGCTCAGCCTCCAAAACCTTTTTTGTAAGAAAGATCAGATCAGTTATTCAGACAATTACGTTTCATCACAGCTTCACATCAACTATGGGATCTTCGGCACCTATTCTGACCTTGTTGCCCCGGGTGTTTTCCAACTCCTGTTCCAGTCTTTGAATCTCATTGTTGAGGTGGTCAATCTCCTGGTTTTTCTCCTGAAGTAACGCTGTGGAGAGAGGCTCTTCCTCTGGATCCTCCGCCTTGCTTTGCTCTTCTTTCTCCTCCTTCAGTATGCTGAGAGCAGACACAGTCTCCTGCAAGTGGAATTTAACAAAGCAAGAAATTCAAAAGTATGAAATTATTATAACAAACAAAATGAACTCATAGATGTTTTAAGGATGGGGAAAGATGCTCTAGGGGGTTATAGATAGATAGATAAAATTACATACAACAGGGGAGGCATTGGAGGATAGAAATCATGGTGTATGGTGTATTTATTAGACATTTGTGTCTCTGAGGGAAAAAACAAATATTTCTTTTTATTAACCTCAACCAAATACACGTTTCTCCGTTGTAAATTCATAAGTAATTCTGACCTTTGCATAAACAATTTACAACAGGTCAATTTAATTATGTCTATATTACATTTTTTTTCTTTCTTCAGCCATTTATTTTGGAGTTTTCTCAGTTTTCTCCTGATTACTTTGGTAGAGTAGTTGAAAAAAAAATAAAAATAATAATAACAATTTTTTGGGGGTAATGAAGCCAGAGAGAGACAACTTTGAAAAATGTTCAGGATGCCCCAATTGATGGTAGTTTTCTGCCTATTTGAAGGCTTCAAAAAGACCCTGCAATCAGTATCAGCTGATACAGCTTCCAATATTCAGTCATCAGCCCCCCCAAAAATGGTCAGACTTGGGGGTGGGTTGTTGGAGATGGGACAAAAAAAACAAAAAAAGAAGGAAAAATGCATTTATGCAGGTGCACAGACATTAACAAAATTCTTTTGGTATAATTTTTCTATGAAACTCAAGAAGAGGAGCTTGCTGTTGTTTGTTTGTTTGTTTAATTATGTCCAAAAATAAGTTTTACTTACAATGCAGCTAAATGACATAAACAACCATATGGTATGAGAACAAGGTGGCACGTACCTTTAGGGCAGCAATCTGGTCTTGGAGCTCATTAACATCAGCTGCATTCTGATTGGTCAGTACCTCCAGCTGTAGTGTGAGGTGTTTAAGTTCAGCTTCTTTAATGTTTAAGTCCCCCTGAATATTGTCCAGTTGGCCATGCAGGACTTCAACCTAAAAGACATAACATTACTTACTAAAAAAAAATTAAAAATATAATAAAATAAAAACAGATCATGCAGTAGCTTTCTGTAGTGGGTTAAAATGGGGCTTTCTGAGTATCAACCAACAACCACCACTTGCCAGCCCAAATCATCTTAGCCATACCACAGATCACCTTTCTCTAAAGTCCTACAGACCTCTTGCTCTTTGTTGTTTAGGCTCTGCTGAGCAGCGTCCAGGGCATCCCTAAGCTCTTGAGTGGGGTCACGCGTGTTGTCATGGTAGCAGTGTCTCGTCTCATCCAGTTTGGACTGGAGGGCGGAGATCTGGAGCCTGTTAGACAGCTGCTGCTGCTCCAGCGCCTGCTTATCCTGACAAAAAGAGTAGATTTATGAGAGAGAGAGAAAAAAAAAAAGCTTCACAGGTGCACATTCGTATTTAAAGCAATTTCACGTCTCTAGGGAGGACAGTGCTCAGTCTGCATTTTCTTACTTGTGTGAGCTCCTGTTCTCTTAACTTTGCTCTTTGGAGCTCTTGATCCAGTTGACTGACACATCTATTGCCCTCAGTGCTGTTGAGCAGTGCTTGTTCTAACTCTCTGATTCGTCCAGCGAGCTTGTCTATCTCCTCGTTGCGTTCTGCAAGGTCGCGCTGGGCTTGCTGATTGGCTGCGAGCAAGGAGGCGTGGTCCTCAGTCTTGTCTTTGATGATAGCTTGTAGACTCTCAACCTGCCGAGACAAAGAAGGGACAAGACTTTGTGATAAAAAGTCTAGAATTTTAATCATGCAGAAAGGAATTTGCAAACAGAAAGCTAAATGATTTGTGGATAAAGAAAGCCATTCGGGGTCTGCAGCCACTGCTACCGAACAACGAAGTTGAGCCATTCCAGAGAGCAGTGACACATGAAAGACAAGTGAAGTGCCAAACAGAAGCAAATGGAAACTTGCAAACAGACAATGAAATGAGAATGAAAACAGAACTTATGACAAGCAGTGTAAGGACTAACAATCTCTAGATGATTGCACAGAAATAATGATGTATGATGCACGCCATGCAGAAGAGTCAGGAGCTAAGAGAAGTTTGCTACAGTTAGATTTCATACCTGCAGAGTCAAGTCCTCAAACTACAGCAATCCAGTTGGCACAGGGATAAACACATGGCAAAAGTCAGGCTTGGCAAACAAACGATGCGTTCATCACTTTAACCTCTGTAAGTACTACTACACACTTCAGTTAAGTTGTTCAAAATCCCATTAGCAATCCATCAAACATCCATAAAAAAAGCACACACATCAAAAGTACACACACACACACACACACTGCAAATGCACTTTTACTATCTTTATCTATAAATAGGAGCATTTTATATGATAATGTCCTGTTAAAATATGTTATCTTAGCAGATGTTAATGCATGTGCTTGGTATCAAATAAATGGCTCTCACCCTATGTCCTTTGTTTTCTACACTGGCTGTCTGTCTGAGTTGGGCCTCCAGTCTTCGGATCTCCTGCTGGAACTCGTCCCTCTCATGTTCACGCTCCACAGCCTGCTCCTGTGTGCATTGAAACAAATTATGTCAAGAATTGTGTCCACTACACTGAACACGAGAAACTGTCTGTGACGCTGAAACAACACGAGAAAGAAGATAAAGGAACACTGTTGGACAACTGCAAATGAAAGGGAAGACAACAGCAGATACATTAAGAAATACTCTTCATATTAATATTAATCTGTAAAAACTCACCTCTATAAACTGCCGGTTATGTTTCAGCTGTTTCTCAAGTGCTTGGACCCGCTGGTTGAGGTCTTCGGTGTGGGTCTTGTGGTGCTGCTCCGTCTCCAGGCCCTTTGTTTCCTGCTCATCAAGCTCTCTTTCTAGGGCTCTGAGGCGCAGGGACAGAGAGTTGTGATCCTTCTCTGCCTGCCGCTGCAAGTCGAGCTTATCCTGGGCCAAACGCTCCGTCTCTGCCAGTAGAGCTTAAAAAGAAAGAAAGGGAGAAAGAAGTTAAGGGAATTGTTTTTATGCTGTAAATAAATCCACAAAGAGGATTTTAAAAAGCCAACAGCTATCGTAACAGCTTTAATACATACTGTGCCTTGCCTCCTGAAAAGGCACTGATTGCATTCTCTTCTACAGCTTTGATTTAGACACAGCAATCAAAGAAGCTTTGCTACAAGTGTGTTACAAACAACAACCTCACACAGCACTGCAAATACACTGCATATTCATCCTCACTCCCTCATCACAAACTCATACTCCACTCTGACCCACAAACCTGTATCAGGATCTAAATTGAGCCAATGGCCTACGGAGAGAAGACACATCTGAGCACAGACATTACATAACTGTCAGGTCAAGCTCACTAAAGAGGTTATGTAAGGTTTGATGCAGGCAGAGATACGTGATTTTGAAGTTTTTGTGCTGCCACTGCTCACCTTTCTCCCTCTCCCCCAGGCCAGCAGACAGATGCTCCCTCTGGCGCAGGAGAAGTGTGTGCTCCTCACTCAGCTCTTGATGCTTATGTCTGAGGCTGTCCAGCTCGGCAGTAAGGCCTTGCATCTGGTGCAGCTTCTTCTTCAGGTCCTCCAGCTCCTCCACTAGTCTCTCTTCTTGAGCCTCCTTCTGCTGCAGAGACTCCTCTAAGACTGCCTTCTCAGCCACATAGCCATCCAGAAGCCCTGAGAGCATCATTCAACATCAAAAAGGTTATGTAAAAGAAAAAAAAAACATATTTGGAATTCTTATACTCAGCATCACACACTGCTGAGACATGTTAACAATCATTGCATTAACTCCTGTGACTTGGCAGATGAGTCAAGTGAAGAAAAACGAACGAGGGTACAGGGCTCACCCTCTGCCTTGTGAAGTTCCAGCTGTAGTTGATTCTTCTGCTTCGCCTCCTGATCGAGCTGCTCCAGCAGGAGCTTGTGCTGCTCGACGAGATGGGCGGACTCTTCTCTGCCCTGGGAGAACTTTTTCTCCAGGGAAAGGTGGACATCATGAGTCTGCTTCAGCTGGAGAAAAGTGTGAAACACGTGATTATCCAACAGACGACAATACCATGAAACGGAAAAAGCTATTTAAAAGGTCTTTACATTCCTTACCTGTGCATTGGCCTGATTCAGCAGCTCCAGCAGTGTGTCAACCGTGTGACGCAGTCTGCTGCAGGCGTTCAGAGCTGCTTCTTCTCCTCCAGGACTGATCTGAGTGTCTGAAACCAGCAAGCTCTCACAGAGCAGGTGGGTCAGCTCGAGGTCATCTGAAGACAAGTCCGCAACTAAAATATTTTAAACAAGATTTTAATTGTACATATTAGAAAAGCTCAATGGTCTCTGAAAAATGGAATTTAACCATTTCATTAATGTCTTTGCTTATCTATATTTCTAACAAAGACCTATAATCTGAAATGGGCCAAAAGAATAATTTTTGCCTCTGAAACATAACATGACTTGCAATTTGAGTATGAATCAGACGCTATCTGACCTGATTCTTTTGCATCTTTGCTCCCCATTGAGCTCCTCTGGAGGGTCGCCTGCTCAGATGTTTTGGCTCCTGCACTAATCTTTTGTCCAATTAAATCCTCGGTTGCAATGGTGGCACGAATCATCTCAATCAACACCTTCCTCAGCTTTTCATTGGCCTGGTCCAGTTTACGTCTAGGAAAAATGAAAGCCGCCCAGCATTCAATTATACACCAACAAATACAAGTATGTATTCAAGTCAAAACAGAAGCCCACAAAAAAAGACTATCATTTATATTCAGTTCTAATTTAAAGTTGTTTCAAAGTTAAAGAAGTCACTGAACAACTGCTATACACATTAAAAAATACACACAGGGCAGAACACATGCAGGAAGTCACTTACCTTTCCTCTTTAGCAATCTGTAAGTCATCAGTGAGCATCTTTAGAAGGTTGCCTCCCTCCTGACTCTCGCGCTCCCTTCGTTGCAGAAGAATGTCCAAAGTCTCCATCTCAGCACGCTTCCCCTTTAACTCTCCCTGCAGACAGCCAACCTCTGCCCGCAGCTTGAACACAAAAAAGAAACGGATTTCATCAACACTTAACACAAACCTGGTAACTGCCCTTCTCCCACCTGTGCTATGACTTCTTTAGAGACTAGCCCGCGTGAGTGCCAGGAAAGGAGAAATAAAACTGACACTTTAGTTGCTTATGAATAAAGTTCAAACTAAAACTAATTCAACGACTACTTTGAAGAATGACTCACTGAAAGCTCGTTGTGTTTGTTAAAAAAAGCATTAAATAGTCTGTCAGAAGAGAAATAACAAAATCACATGGAGTGCAAAGAGCGTGACAAAAGCAGAAGACATGTCGGGCATTCAAAGGCAAATCAAAACCAGATGTTGATCGTCAGAAAAATCTGCCTTTTCCAGAGACCAAAATCATTAGCCGAAAATACATTCAATTCATCCACTATAAGACAAAAAACACATTTCTCGTCCTCTAAAACCAGCCTAAAGCTTCCAAGCACACACACATACTCAATGTAATCATCAGGCATCCTTGGCAGAGGTACTGTGGTTAAGTGCCAAGTCAGTGTGGGATTAAGGCGAGTCGACGTCAATGCTGCACTCAGAAGAATCTTTATCAGAGTTCTCTTACCTTTCCACCCTCGGCCTCATTATTCTCTCCCTCTCCTGTCACATCTTCCCTCTCTTTTTCCCTCTCCTTCACGCTGCCTCCAATCAAACATGTCTGATTCTGCAGCCATCTGCCTCAACAAAACAATGGCGTTGCCCTGACAACAGCACCCTCCCAACCCCTCTTGAGCGTCTCTTCGCTAACCTTGTGTGTACATGTTAATATCTCACTACCAAGCCAGGCAGGTGCTATGGTAACAAGTGCATACATGTATTAGGCACATTTATGCTGATTGTACCAACAAGATCAATTGAGGATTTAAAGAATTAGGATAGGTGGAGGAAGGAGAAATCAGTGTATCATAATCAAGTCATATCAATAAAGTGAGTTCTATGAGGTGAAAAACATTTTTTTTCTTCAGCTGTATTCTTCTCAGTGTTAGCTGTTGTAAACTCATTTTGGCTGCGAGAGGCTGAAGTCCACCACTACCCAATCTCACACTCTCATGCCTGTTCGTAAGATAGGGATCTATTTTGTTGATCCAACAGCATGGCCTGAAGTGCACGGCGCAAATGCACTTCGGCCTCGTCTTAATCAACTTTTGCCAGTTTAATCTGAGCGCCAAGTAATCCGAACAGATGGTAAGTTGCAAGATTCAAAGGGATTGTCAAAAAATCAATAACTTTATTTGTCCCTTTCCGTAGCGATTAGTTTTGCAGCAGTGGGATGCATTCATTCAGTACACATAAAACGCAGGGCAAACACTAGGACCATAAAACCAAATAAAACACTAAAAATAAATCATAAAATACATAAATGCAAACTAAAAATACTCTTCAACCCTTAAATGCCCAACTATAGTAAAAGTTGAAAGAAAAATCTATGTATTCTGTTAATATGTCCTGGGGAGGGGCTAATAACAACCCAATAGCAATTTTTAATTTTTGGAGACCTTTGACCTCATTTTAGTTTTGTGACATATATGTCACCATGGACATTTCTGGGACCTTATGGCTAAAATGACTTGAATGAAAAAACAGCTGACATGTAGCTGAAGTATTAAACATAGCTTAGTTTTCATTAGCTTACGTGTTTGTCTACTTTATCCAGTGATGAATGGGTGCTGATCGATTGTGTTGATTCCACCATGGGGGCGGCCATATTGGAAAGGTCAGCTGGTGCAGCCAGTGTCGTGTCAGTTCCACTTTTATGCATCAGATGGCAGCACTGATGGTCTAAGTATGTCAATATGGGCATTAGGTTGCAAAATTTATGTGGGGTCAGTGGTTTTGGCAACCCCCAAAATCATGTGACAAATTTGTCACAGGGGGCATTTAAGGGTTAATGGGATATACAGAAATGCATACATTTAGTTTTTGCCATATTTAAAGCTAGTTTAAGCTCCAAAAGTGAGTGCTGAAAGGAGGCTGCCTATGCTGATTTTATTCCTCTTGAATTCCAAATTTTCTTTTCACCCTTGAGGCCTGCATGGTGAAAGTAAAATGCGAGTTGTGGAGCAAGATGGCTTCCACTTCTAATGGCCAGTCCATATGTAATGTCACGAGCATGAAATGCCATTTTAAGGTCATGCTACAGTATCTCAATCAGATTCAAGTAAGGACTTTGACTATGTCACTCCAAACCGTAATTTTGTTTATTTTGAAATATTCAAAGGTGGACTTGCTTGATTGCTTTAGATCGTTTTGCTTTAGGCCATAAACTGATGCCAGCAGGTTCTCTTTCAGGATTTTCCGGCGCAAAGCAAAATTCATGATTCCATCAATTATGCAAAGTCGTCTAGGTCCTGAAG
>JAQFJB010000007.1:9648037-9660452 GCA_029874875.1 Naso minor
AAGTAATTTATGACAGAATATAACAAAGAATATAACCAGAATTTCTACAATGATGGGTTAAATATGCAATTTTAAATTATTTTGAAAAGTTTATTTGTTCTTTGGAAGGCATCTCTCGACAAACCCCTCTGTCTCTTGCAACCCCCAAGGGGGTCCCGACCCCCACTTTGGGAACCACTGTTTTAAAATATATATATTGTTACCAGAAAGCCTGTGAGTTTGAAAGACATTGGCATGAACCATAAATGTAAGATCCTATAAACAGATAGTATTGAACTGGGTCATGGAGAATGTAGGTGTCAGTTTTCTTCATTCAAGGCACTGAAATTCAGATCAACTTGGTCTGAAGATTTACTTGTCTGCCTGTAGGTACTTTTAAATACTAATAATATTCATCCATTAATTAGTTTGGCTTTGCGCTACTTACATTCCTCTTAGTACATTTAAATCATCAGCAGTTGCTCTAATTGTTCTAGTCTTGAGGAGATCCCCTCCTGCTGTAATTTTAAAATTAGACTAAATGAAAAGACATGAGACACATAGAGGTGAATTTTGACAACAAAGACCGAGGCAGCCATTTCAGTTGTCCTAGCGTCCTTCTTCCCTTCAACACATTCCCTCATGTGTTGTGTGTGCACGTGTGAAGCCTTATCTTCTCTCCCACTATAATTTACCCTGACTTGAAAAGGCATCTTGACTCTCTGATTGAAATGGCTCTCGGTAAGCCTTCAATTACAAGGCAGGGGCCACAGTTTGAGCCATTTAGGCATTAAGTGAGTCCGTGTGAGTGGGCATCACAGGGATTCGTGTAATGAGAGAGATGGACTGGAAAGACTTGCTGAAGAAAACCAAGACAAACAGAAGCAGTATGGATGTTTCAGGAACCACCACTAGAGTGCAATAGAAAAAGATAGAGGATGGAAAAGGAGGGTAAAATGTGGTAATTGCAGTCGGACAGACAGAAGAGAGAGCAGTACATTAATATAGAGTGGGATGATGTGAGGGAGGAACAGAGAGAAAAGAGAGGCAAATGACAGAAGAGTGGGGGAAGGGATGAAAGAGGAGCGACATATAAAGGGAAAGATAGATGAAAGAGACAGAGATGTGACGTTTGATGAGACATGAAGGCACCCAGAGAGACAGAGAGAGACAGAGATTTAATAGGATGAGAAACTAAAAAATAGAGGAGAGAGAAAAGCCTAAAAACTAATGCACTTAAATGTAATTTGTGGGACTTTTCTCCTCACTGTTCTCACAGATACAGAAGTACATCCACTCTTGTACAGTCAGTATGAGGGTGTCTGAACATGTGTACAGCTGTGTGAACCATGACTAATAGGCATATTAATGGATCTCATCACTCAGACAGGCGTATTCCCCTTTCACATCGCGCGCATTAAAAAGTGCACAACCATACAGATGTAAAACACACAAACACAAATATAAAAGTTGCCACTGACATCCACTCAACAGTAAAGGCTGTATAGGAGCAGGAAAGATACATTGATTAAACCTGCATTAACTGATTTCTGGTTACAAAGGGCAATTAAAACACATTAATATCATTAATTTGTTGGCACCTAGTTGCCCTTTTACACATCAAGCAGAGATGTAGCAGCTGTGCTATCCTTTGATGTCACACTGGTATGCTATCAGCAAACGGAAGTCCAATAATCTCTGTTTTTTGCTCTCCTTTGCTCACCACCACTTAAATATCTGGCTCTGTAGCTACTAAATCCTCCTTTATGTTCACCAGCTGGTTGCTAACTGTGTCTTTCTGCTGTTTGGTGCTGAGCAGGTAGTGTATGGAAGGTTTTTACAACCTTTTCGCAGAAACAGCTGCCGGCTGGAAACTGTGTCTATGAGAGCAGGAAGAGTGAACCAGAACAGCAAAGTAACAGGCTGTAAAACCAAAATAGTGAGCTTAGAAATTTTTCGAGAGCTCAGGGGAACTGTGTATTATATGAAATAGTTCTGTAAAAAAAAATTATATGTTGGTCCTTTACACATTAATAATACAGACAAAATTCACCATATCACAGTAAAGGGAACACTCATCATAATAATTAGATCTGAACCGAAAAAAGATTTTTAGACCAATTATTATTACTATTTTTTCTTTCTAGAGAAATACATAACATTAACAAATATTTCTGGCAAATACTTCCTAAATTTGGTTACTATAGTAAGTGTCAGTACCTGTAAATTTTTGAATTACTTTGCTTAAAATTGAGTCATTACAAATATTTAAATTAAACTTGAATTGAGATAAATATGCAGCCTGATTTAATTGCTGTTCCTCTACAATTTCTGCAACACGTCCATTGCTGTTGAAACTGGATGAAGTAGGCTCTTGTATACGTGTTAATGTGCTTGGATAACATATCAGTGTCTTGACTGAATACCACTGTGCTGTAAAAATGTGAAGACGGAGAGTCAAGTGGGCGAGGCCATCGTGAAGATGGTGAGCTGTTAGCCTGTGAACCCTGCATGAGTTATGCTCTCTCTAATGGAGGACGAGGGGTAATTGGGTCATTTCATCACAGCTGAGTGGGATGGGAAAGGTTAGCGTCCTGATGGGTTAGGCTTGCATCAACAGTTATCGAGAGAGTTTTAAACAAGATGTCTCCAAAACCTGTGAGAAGAAAAAAAAAAGAAACTACTACACAAACTACAACATTTGTTGGCTGGAAACAACATTTTGCCCGCAGGCATGTTGGCAAACGATGATACTGCTGTGAGATTGTTCGTTGTTTGTCTGCACGCAACAGTTCAGCACAGAGGACGACAGCGTTACTGGAGTGAAGTGGATTTATTTAAGAGCAGGATGCTGAAACGCCTACAGCGCGCCCCTCTGCCACTCTCAACAGATGCTCAACACATCTGCCAGCCACACACAAACACAAACACACAAACACAGGGTGAAGGCCTGCTGTGAGACACACTGACATATTAACTAGTCAGTATTGTAAAGGCTGTGGTTTCTATTCTTAGACAAGTGCTAAAACAGAATAAATGTGTGAGCTATATGTAAGAGAGAAGGACAGAGATCATTGTAGCAGCGTGTGTGTGTGTGTGCCTGACATGAATCCACACTGAACTTCTTCACCTGTCAGCTCCTGCCAGATCAGATCTGTTACTCTTTCTCTTTTTCTCCGTTTCTTTCCTCAGTCTTTCTTCTTTAGCATCCTCTTGTCCCTCATCTTCTTCCCCCAACACAGATGGGTTCCCTACCCATCTTGTAGTCCAGTTTCCATAGCGATGGATGACTTGGATGAAAATGGGGTCTGGTTAGAAGAAAAAGCATGAAGCTCTGTGTTCTCATCATGAGGATATTTGTCATGTTGCATCACCAGTAATATGCTCGTGCTAAAAATGGAAATACCGTTTAAGGCGGATTTTTTTTTTTAATCTATGTGTGAACATACAAGCGTACCAGACTGCCAAGATACCTTAATTATCCCTGAGGCGTCATTACTCGCTTGACAACTCAAACTTAGTTATCAGGATGATGATGTCTGACAGAAAAAAAAGTACGACCAAAAGCATTGTGAAGTATCTTCCTTCTATATTTGCCCTTGATCACAGACAATTACAAGTAACACCAGCATAAGAATACCAGTGCAGTGCAGTTCATCTCAATGCAATACAACAAAGCACATGAATCAGTTTAAGTGTGTCTTAATATAAATAAAGGGAAACATCACATTAGTAAAATAAAATAATACAATCAATACAAGCAATAATACTCTGATAAATATGCTCATATGTTTTTTGCCAAGAATTGGACAAGAAAGCTAGCAGCTGATTAGCATAAGGATTAGAGACAGGGTAAACAGCTAGCCTGGTTTTGTCTAATTGTAAGAAAGTCAGTCAGCAGCGCTCATGAACCTCACTAATTAGGGCATTATATCTGATTTGTTTACATTTTATAACAAACCTAAGTTTAATAGTGAAAAGTAGCAGTTTAAGACATTGTCTGACATATTTTGGCTTGTCCTAAGCTAAGTTAACTGACTGCTAGCTGTGGCTTGATATTAAGCTATCAGACGGTACATAAATGTTAATGGCGTCTTCCCTTTTAATTCTTGAAATTTCCAAAATGTCAGACTATTGACAATGCCAGTGAAAGCCAGTGAAAGCTAAGTTTTGCAGTAACTGTTATGATGTTACAGTTGGCTTGGTTTAGCTTAGCTTAGCACAAGAGCTGCAGACAGAGGAATAACGTTACAGCTAGCCATGTTCTGTCTGGGTTGTCCAGCACGTTTCGGCTAGTGCTAAGCTAACTAGCTTCTAGGTTAATTGTTGTGGTACGTACGTTGTAGTGTTTTCTTTGCATCTTACTTCTGGCAAGAAATTGCTGTCAGATTCAGTCAGAGTTTTGCAACAAGTTTAAGAGTTTTCTCAGAATTTATTGACAGACATGGCAGGAAATGTACACAGTTCCTATCTGATATGAAAATAGATCTCAGAGGCTGTGGTAAAAATGACTATGCAAAGAACAAGCAAATTATATTTTCTTACAATCAAATTTGATTCCACAATCTTAGAGGTTTGATAAGTGACAGTCTGCATGCTTTGCTGTCCTCCAGGTGTTATACTTGCAGCAGGCGGAGGTCACCAGGGAGCGGGTGTATGCGATGCACCAGTCCAGCATTGATGGAGTGGAGGACATGTCAGCACTGGCAGAGCTGCACGAGGCCGCCATTATGCACAACCTGTACCAGCGCTATCAGAAGGATAACATCTATGTAAGTGCATTTAGATAGACACTTGTCTGTGTACTGTATGTGTGAAACTGTGTATGTATGTATGTGGCCAAGTGCATTTGTACATAATGTGTAAGTCTTGATGTGCCCCCCTTCTCCTTTTCCAGTAATCTTTGCCAGCAAGAGGCTTTTAGTGGGAAACACAAATCATCATATAAGACCGGTCTGCTCTTAATGGAAGGGATGCAGAGAGAGGCAAGAGTCTTAAAATGAGAACAGCGCAGTAAATCAAATCAACACTTCAAAACAAGTAAAGCTCTATCTTAAAGTTGTAATCGAATTTTTAATCCTGGTTATTTTATATTGCGCGTCAGTCTGTATATTACATCACCCAAACAAGAAAGTATATTGCACATGGCCCTGTAAATTGCAACACCCACCCCCAACCCAAAAAAAGACCTTATTGCACCTAGCTCTATATATTGCATGTGACCCAGAATATAACCAGGTCAGGGCTTAAATGACCTCATAGCTGGTTACAGCTGTGATTCAAGCCAAAATCTACTATGCTATCACGTTTATTTTGAGTTGAAAGTCAGATATTTCGAATGCTTGAAAACCTGAAAGATTATCAGACAGCAGACCAATACCAGCCTCCCTGGGTGTGACCTAATCTAGATGATGAAATATTGTCCATGCACGGATTTCCCTTAAGCTGATCATCAAAAATTTTCCCTGTGTGGGTCAGCTTTCTGTGTCACGGAGTGTTCATGCATTTATGTGTCTATGTGCTGTTCAGCACAGTTTTATATGTGTGTCATACACAGAATGCACAGACAGTGTAATATGACACGATTGAAGACCTGCTGACCTGGAGTTTTAGTGCAGGGGGATTGAAAGCAAGGTGACTGTTTCAGTGCAAACAGTTCAGTATGGAAATAGCCTGTTTCACATATCATCTCAATTATTTGACCTCAAGCAGAAAAAATTGTACTGTATTTGTACTGTATTTGTTCCTTAGAGTTTGTTTTTGAGTATGTGTGTCAGTGCTCTTGCATGTTTATGTGTCTGTACATTTGAATCGGAGAAATGCGAAAATCAGAGCAAAAGAAAAAGAAAGAAACAAGTGAAGAAATACAGAGACAGAAGCTGAAATGTCACTTCTTGGCTTTTCTCAGACTAATATCGGCAGCATTCTGGCAGCTGTGAACCCCTACAAGCAGATCCCAGGTCTGTATGATCCAGAGAGAGTGGACTTGTACTCCAAGCACCATATCGGGGAGCTCCCTCCACACATCTTTGCAGTGGCTAATGAATGCTACCGTTGCATCTGGAAACGCCATGACAGTCAGTGTGTCCTTATCAGGTGAGTTTTACCCATTGGGGAGGCTATTTTGATTTAATACAGGACAACAGATTTACCTCTAATTCTTGCCTTGTCCGTCTATAAGTCTGTCTCCCTTACCATCCTGTATCACTGGAGGGCTGCAGCCGATCCGGGCTGAAGTGAGAAACAGAGGCAAATTGTTCATTCCTACATACACAGAGTCACATGTTTTTGGTTGTTGTTGTTTTTGTTTTTTTTTAATCTCTCTGAAAATAGTCTTATTGTTGAGTTAACTGAGAAGATCTAATGTGCTCATATGGCTATAAATAAAAAAAAATCTTTACACAAAAGTTAGCTATCTTAGCATAAAGACTGAAAAAAAGGGGCAAAAGCAAGCCTGACTTATTATATTTAATTTATTTGAGTACTAGTAGGTAAGTAAGTAGTAAGTTTTAAGCAAAAGTAGATATTATGTGTTCAATTATGAACATCTGAAATGCTTTTTACAGGTACAGCTAGCTCACTGTTAGCTTTACATTTTTTGTGGTCTCTCATCTAGCTCTTGGCGAGAAAGTAACGTTTCCCAAAATGTCAAACTGTACCTTAAAGGATGTTCTTAGCCAGTGGCTTTTCTCACCTCTTTAATTGCTCAAAATACAAGATTGCAATACACTTACAAAATAAAGGCTTTATGGCTGATCTAATGGTATTGTAAACTCATTAATACTTAGGCAGGTGAATAAAATGGTACAGATAGGTTGTTATGTACTACAGTCCAAGAGGAAATATTTCTGTATTTGTGATACCATATGAAAGCTCAGGAATCACCCTTGAGAAACTGGAATGTCCTCTGCAATTTCTATTGAAGCAGGTTTAGATTCTCTTAATGTTTTTTTTCTTTAGTAGTTTGTAATTGAATGTGCAGAGACAGGCTGAAAATGACAGTCGAAGTGACAGCTGAAGAAAGTCAGCAAGCATTTACGTGTTTCAAAGATATTGATTTCAGTTGTTGCTGGGGGAAAGAAACAGAGGAAAGACCAAATTCAGAAAGTCAACCGTAAGTAATATGTTTTGTCAGACGATGAAGGACTAGAGGATGAAACAGAGGTTAAAACTGCCTTGGCGGTGAAAGTAAATACACAGCATCCCTCCAACATTAAAACACTGGGCGAAGGTGGTTAACTACCTCGTGGCTTTCTTGGCTAATTGGTTTATTCTGGTAGTAGAGTCAGACACCTCATCATGCTTTTAATTACACTCAGGCTTTGTTTCACTTGGTATCCTGATTGAGATAGACTGGGAGCTAATGCAATGTCTCTGCAGCTATCAAGGCTCAATATCAGTTAAACGACCAGACCAGTACGAGATATGAGAATGTCACAGAAGGTCACAGTGCCTTTAATTAAATTTGGTTGTGTGTGTGTGTGTGTGTGTGTGTGTGTTTGTGTTCATGCCAACTGGCTGAAAGTGGCTGTGGAAATAGGAGTGGCCTACTGCAAAAAGGTGCATAATTTCCAAATGGATTCACAGACTTGCACAAGATTTAGTGCAAAGGCTGGTCATGAGCTAAAGGACAGCTGATTAACTGTTCAGACCAAATGTCAAAAAGGGGGCGTGGCAGTGGGAGTGGCCTCTAACAAAAAGGCACATAACTTCTAAACAGAGTCATGCAACATGGCCAAACCCTGTAAAAAAAAAACACACACACACACACACACACACAACCCCCCCAATTACTCATCAACCATTTGTTGTAGACTGCTGGTCACAGCTTTTGTGAATTTGCAGTCATTATCATTTCTGCTCATTTCTAAAGATTTTCTTTTGTCTTTCAGTTTGGTGCCCAAAAACTACAATACCCATGAGCCTCAGCTGCTGTGTCTATGAAGAAGAAGCAAAAAAACAGAGCAGGGCGACATACACAAATGCTTCATGGTTGAATTTGCGAGCTATCACATCAGCACAGTTGCTAAATTCTTTCAAAATTGAAACAAAATCCAGAGTTGAATAAGTTTAAGATGTAGAACGTGTTGTTGGTTTTCTGAACAGTTCGGCCAATTGTGATTGGACATGTTTTGACAAATTTCATATTGGGAGTTAACTTATTATTTAAGAGCCTGATATTTTGTAACTCAGATGTTGATTTCTGCACCGATGAATCAACCATTAAAGTTTCATGAGTCATCTTGAACAGGATTATTACCTCAAGAGCCAGAGAGCCACAGTTGACATCTCCACTAGAAACCTGCCTCTTTACACCCACAGCCTTACCTCTGAGGCTCGTTCTAAAGGCAGGCTTTCTGGTTAATGTGTCGATTTCAAACCCAAACCAAGATAACACATTATCGTCACATCATCAGGGTCACTTATATGCCTCCAGAGCTGAAGACGACGTTATAAAACATGTTTGTATGTGTGTTGCTCTCCATGGTGACTTCACTAACCTTGAAGCACAAAATTGGCAGCATGCAACTTTAATTTCTGTCTAAAATGAGGATAAGCAGTCACGAAATGCAGGCAAGGAACATTATTCTGACTTCAAGTCACGATCTCAAAGTTTCCAAAGACACAAATGTGTCAGGCTGACTTTTTGGGGGGAATGTGCATAAATGATGAGCCATCGAGACTTTTTTATTTGATGAGAGGAGCCTTAAAAAGACCTGACTGTCGAGTGGGATCTGAATGTCACTCAGTGGAAATTGGGTCGAATGAGGGTGAGGCTAAAACAAACATCTACACAACATACTGTCCACAAACAATAATGTCTCTGATTTAAGGGGGACTTTAAGGGGAAAATAAAGAACTGTGTTTTAAGTCAGATTCAAAAGCTTCTCAAACTCTTCCACATATTATTTGTGCTCTGATACTAAAACAAACACATTATAATGACACTGTGGTGCATCGAAACAAAAGCTCAGGATTCATCTCAGTTTCTGATCAATCACCTCCACCACCTTCCTCCACTTGGGGGCTCATTCTTGTAGTCCTGTTTGTCAGACAAATACGTCAAAACCGTCAAGTTTTAATGGATTTAGACACCGTGTGAGTTTTGTTTTCTGTCGAAAAATGTTGAAGTGAAAGCTATTTTGTTTTCGGGCACATTCTTAAGAGACCTGACCATGTTCAAGGTGAAGGTTACCTGGTCGACAGACGCACCTGAAGGCATCAGTTTGGCTTTTTACAAACACTGTATCCAGGTGGAGCAGCAGACAACAAAACTGTTCCTGAGATTAAAAATTAAAAAAGGAACTGAAGAACTTCTGCAAATCCTGTTCATGCTGACCTCCAGTAGTTTCAACACATTGTGGCTGTTTTTGACGTGTTTTGGGAGTAGCTGAAGCTACAGCTCTTGTGTTACAGAGCTGCAGCGATTAATTGTAGAATTGATTAACCCATCGATAGAAAATTCATTGCCAACTACTTTGATAATCGATTAATCATGTCAATCATTTTGAAAATAAAGAAAGAGGATTCCTCATTTTACTTCTTAAATGTGAGCATTTGCTGCTTTTCTGTGTCATTTATGATAATAAATGAGACGTCTTTGTGTTTTGGGCTGTTGTTTGGATAAAAGAATAATTTGAAGACGTCCAACTAGGCTCTGGGAAATTAGGATGGACATTTTTAGGACTTTTTTGATATTTGATGGAAAAACACTTAATTGATTAATCCTAAAAATATTGGCAGATTAACTGATAATGAAAATAATCGTTGCCCTATTGTGTTACATGTTGTAGTTGATCCTGATGAAGGAATTTTCCTTCCTGAGGTTGAAGGAAACAAAACTCAGTTTTTCCACTGGTCACTTTCAGGCCCATTTGCAAACCATATAGCACAATGATCTCTCTCTCTCCCTCTCTCTCCCTCTCTCTCTCTCTCTCTCTCTCTCTCGCGATAGTTCATGTGACGGCTGAAGCTGTCCTGATAGAGCCGGTTTGTCTGCGAGGAGACGAAGGTCAAGAGATAAGCAGAACTTTGCCTCAGATTCAACAGACAGACTGTCAGAAGGTGCTGCACGGGACCTGAGTGGATGCAACGTGACTTGGGTCAGCTTAAGTAAGGTTACTGCCTTGTTAAGGACCAAACACCCAATAAATATTCTTAAGTTTGTACAGGGACCTTGTCTGAACCCAAAGTTAAGTCTCACAGGTCTGTTAAAGGGTTAAAATCTCCCCGCTGGGAAACATCTTCCAAAACTCCGCCTCAGCCATTAAAACTCCACCCCCCATTATCACACACACTCCACTTCATTAGCAGCACACCCAAACACAATCACACAGCCTGTTAGAGCGGACCAGCAGGTTGCCAGATCAGACTAAAGCCCCCTACAGAGAACAAAAACGCGGCTTCACCTGAACACTCCATCTTTCCTCCCACCTGCCTCCCCTCAGGCCTGTTATTTATTGCCGAATATCGCAGGTAATACGCGTAGCTGTACATGGCGCTGTGTGTGTGTGTGTGTGTGTGTGTGTGTGTGTGTGTGTGTGTGTGTGTGTGGCAGACTGTTGAGCTGTGAAAGTAGCAGATAATGAAGAAGAGGAGGAGAAGAAAGATGAGGACGGCGGAGCCAGGAGGCAAGAAAGGAAGGGAGCAAGAAGACGATAAAAAGAGGAGAAAGGGAAGTGAGGATAAAAAGAAGGGAAGGCAAAAAGGAAAGAGAGGAGGACAGGAAATGATCAAGAAAAGAGGAGAAGGGGGAGAAAGGGGGTGAGAGAGGAGAAAGGAGAAAAGGAGGTGTGAGAGAGAGGACGATAGATAAGGAGGATAGGATAGGAAGGTAAGAGTCAAGAAAAGGAGGTGATAAGAAAGGCATGGCACATCGCACTTCACATAATATGAACAGGGACATACTAAATTTTTTTTCTAGCACATTATATACTAGGGTAGAATGGGTGCTAGAACACAGGGAGAGACAACCAAAGAATGGATGTCAAGTGAGAGAGGAAGGGGACAAAGAAGGAAGCAAGAAAAAGGAGGAGGGGACAGATGAGGAGAAGGAGAGAAGAACTGATGAAGAAGGGAGGAGGAAAGCTAAAAAAAGAGCTGGAGGGAAGCAGGAGAGAGACTCCATACACACCGAGGCTTGTGCTTCTTCTTGCAAAGCCACATTCGGACCGTCTTCTGCATCTTGATGCAGGCGCCGGTCCTGTACAAGATCTTGTTCTTCACTGCAAAAAAATGGAAAGAAACAGAAGAAAGGACTGTTAGCTTTGTGCGAAGGGTTTCACCAACTAATCCGCCAGTCGACTACCTTTACCACTACTCGGCACTGCAGGCATCTCTTTGATGACAACTGCTTATTTTCTAAAATGTAATCCTGCACAGTTTGACATGACACAGTGGAATGCTTAAGCCCTCTGCAATAAAGAAAACAATTTTCATTGTTCAGAAGAATCTTTTTGGCGACATCCACATTACTGCAGCGGAGCAGTGTAGAGACGGTCAAGTCCCTCTTATATTTTGAAGACTCTGGCGTAGGTTAGGAGGAAAGATACTATTCAGTGAACTGTGACAGTTCCGTGTTCAGCGGAATGAGTTTGTACTCCATGTTGTGTTACGCCACTTCCTCATTAGACGCTACTTCTAGTAGATGGAGCAGGACACACTGTCCAGACTGACTACCAACGAAGTCTCAGTGGAGGGAGCAGGGGACGAAAACAGGAGGACAACAGCGTGGGTTTCAACCAATCAAAACAGGTAAGAGGTGGACCAAGTGCGGAAAACTCTGCTCACATAGAGCCAAGTAGAGCAGGTGATTTTTATACCAAGTGACACGTCACTGCGGCTGTTCGCTGTCACACTGTGCTGGTTAAAACATTCTCATTGAAAAAAACCAAAGCAATCAGCTGTTCGCTCCCTCAAATGTAGTTAGGAATCTGTGTTATACCGTGTTTATAACTGTGATAGTTTAAATAACTGCTGCTGCAGAAACAAGAAAGACAGGAGGTTTAATATGTAGCCTCGGAGGGGCTAAACTAAAGCAGGTCTTGTGTAAACTAGAGATCAGAGCTGATCTTTAAAACCAGGCTCCAATTTCTGTCCTCAAGAACAAATGAAAGAAAAAAACAGTTTACAAATTTGTTTTTCCAAAATACGTCATTTCGTCCCATCAATGCGCTGTGTTTTTGCAAAATGATTCAGTCAGAAGTGCAAACAGTGAGTCTCTTTGATGCTGACATGGTTAATTTTGTTGTGTTTGCAGAATTTCTTGATTTCTTGACAAAGCTCGCATTATTTGGGATTCGATTTCATCCCCTTTCAAGTTTTTTGGCAACACAGATTTTTTATTTTTCTGTCGTGCCAAAGAAGCGAGATCGAAGTGTGTGTGTGTGTGTGTGTGTGTGTGTGTGTGTGTGTGGGGGGGGGGGGGGGGGGTAAA
>JAQFJB010000007.1:9818851-9831351 GCA_029874875.1 Naso minor
GATCATCCTCTTCATCTATTTATTCCCACACTTGTTCTTCTATATCTGTAGGATCAGTTTTGCTTGGGAAAGTGGGAATTAAAGTTCAATCTTTTAGGTTTTCTGCTACCTTACTATTATTGCTACCGAAGGGCTCCAAATTAAGATTCTCCTTGTCTTTCAGCAACCACAGAGAGACTGAAAAATACGTCATAAGGGACACGATACAGTAATTTGGGGTTTTGACTATAAATATGATACGTGATGCACAGAAAAGCATTGTGTAGTCAATTTTTATGTAACTTTTACTAACCTGAGGCAGCACATTTTGCCTTCACAGCCTTTTTTTAAGTTGGTGTCTGAGTGTGTAATATGCAATATTTCCATGTGATTTTATGATATGAAATTAATGATTAACTCTGGTTGTTCTCTATTCCCCATGTATCCTATAAATAAGCATTTCCCCCCCATTTTTCTACTTTTAATGTATTAAAACTCAACAGTGTTGAAGTAGCACTTAAGCTTTGCGGCGAGTTGAGCCTGCATTTTTGATAAAAGTAAGTAAATGACCATAAAGCAGTTATTGCACCAAATAAGAAAATGTTTAATATTTTAATGAGTGATACTGATGTACTTCTTGTTCACAAAAAAGTAATTTTACACAAGTTCTCTTGGACTTCATGGAGGTCTAACTTCCCTTTTTGATCTGTTAAAAATTCTAATTAAAAAAAAAAACATCTAAAGAGACTTCTTGGGATTTTAGGATGACTTGTGCAACTTCAAAAATATTATCTGCACCATTTACAAAAATATGACAATCCAATGCATTTACCATGTTCAACAGTTGAGGTCTGGGACCGCCCAAACAGAAATAATGCATCTGCAGACTTCTGAAAGGAGTCATTAGTGTGACCTTAGTCTTCAGGACCACAAACACATTATTAGGGTTAGAAGTTTTCTGTAGCTTATAGATGTAAAAAGTCTTATGCATTTGATGTTTTCCTTCTTCTTCCTCCATACAAAACAAAGCACGTAAGCAATTACGTCCTGCAGTCCAGACAGCCAACATTTTTTTCTTAAATTTAGAAAAGCACAAGAAGAAAATGTTCTTGCTCTTTCCCTCTTTGTACTCTGTGGCAGCACAGATATTTATAATAGGAGACCAAAGTCTGGGTCCCCCACTTTCCTTCATAACTGTTCCCTTTTTGCATCCAATCCACTCCCCTCATGTGTGAAATGTCCATCTGGCCAGCAACCTGCAGTGATCCAGAGCCCCCGCCTACTCCACACTGATTGCAAGAGCAAGAGAAACAGTGGGAAAGGGATCTAAATCTATCAGATGAGAAACATTAGAACATTCAATTAAAATGCACCAAACAGGCCCTCTGGAGTCTTGTTCAGGTCACAGAAGGTGCATTTGTGCTGGATATTTTTACCTATTGGTCATAGAATCAAAGATGAGAAAAACTTTTTAGAGGCACAGCATAACCACAGGTGTTTAAAACAACTTTAATGCTCCCTAAGGATGTCCGTGAGAAGGAAAAGGAGTGGACATAATCCCGTCCTCGAATCCACCCAGTGGTCACTGGTCATCAGACACGGCCCAAAGCTCAGCCAGTCATAGAGCAGCCAACAGTCAGCCCATATAAACACTGAGAGGCTCCTTTAAATCTCAAAACAACTAAGACACAAGTCAATATTTGTGTGTTCTTTATTGCACTGATACCTTTTTAGCAGTTTATCTAGGACATCTTATAAAGACTGAACAGAAGATTAAAACCCAATGTATAGATTATCCAAATTACAAGGAGCTGCTATGGAGGAGTGGACGTGACAATTTTCCTGTGACCACAAAAAAGGGAAAAGCTAGGGTTTTTAGGCAGAGTTTTCTGGGGTATGAATCAGTTCATTTGTATGAGTCAGAGTTTAAACTCATACTTTCAAAGTGAGACATTTCAGGTCAGACTTTAAGCCCTCAAAAAGGGCATCATCAGTAAAAAACATTACACGAACAACTCTGAGACCCTCAGTGAGAACAATGAAAAATACTAACAAAAACCTCATTAGGAGAGAAAAACTGAAGAGATCCTGGCAAGGGCATTACAGAGACATAATCCCCTCCAACATGCTCATAATTTTCTATTTATCCACACTGCAATTAGTCACTCACCCCAGGCCAAAAACTTACTTATGTGTCTTTAACTTCTATCCCAAAATACATGAGGATAAAGAAAATACTCTCAGCGATGGTTAGCTTTAATGATTAAATTACAACAAAAATAGACAAATACATCTGGAGTGCCATTTAACTTAATGATATGTGTTTAAGTTTATTTACAAAATTTCCATACTGCACATGTGGACACACTGGGGTTTGTGTGTGTATTATTTGGCGTACACATCTGTCATGTTCTCTAATGATATACGAGTGTTGCTGGTAAAAAATTGCGTCTGATTCAGCGTTCCATACAAAGCACAGACAAGTCTTTTTGGTGGCTTGTAAAATGATCAGAAATGAACCAAAACTCTGCACTTCCTCAACCTGTTTGCGCTTCATTTTTAAACCTGTAATTGTGCTGCTTTTTTTTGATGATGATAAATATACATTAATGCAGGAGGTGAATAAAAAGGTCTCTCACGTGCAGCCTCAGTTGTTGACTTTCTATTTCCAGCTCTATGCAGACAAATATACACAGCCAGTGGAAACCATGGCGGCGGGGATGCATATATACAGTGTTGGAGGATGGTCAAATTCTTTTGGCCATCACGTTGACCACAGGTGGTTACCATGTAAAACACTACTGTCTCATCAGCGAATATATGTCCCTGAGTGTCCTCCACAACTCACTTTATAGCTACTGCTGTCTGCAGTGTCTCTAGGAAATGGTTCAGACCGCCCTGAAAAAGGGCACTGCTTGCACTTTCGTATTTTGAAACCAGTTATTTACACAATGCATTTTTTTCCAATTAGGGAAAGTGTCTGGTCCAAGGTTGATGAATTGAATCAATGTCCAGAGTTTGCCTTGATGACACAGTGTGGTCTAGACAAATGATACATAGGAAGCAGACACTTATCTGTCCAGAAATGATGATTGTCAAGAGTTCAGAGATGCACATGCATTGTCTAGTGTCTTTACAGTGATGAGAAACCAGTGCAGCTTGAGTGCATCAGCTCACCGTGAAGACTACAGGCAAACTGTGGTTCTGTAAGTTCTCTCTGACAAACCTTACACTTCTGACCCTTGTCCAGTCTCAACTTTGTTTTGGATGCCTGCATCTGTAGACAAAAGAGTGAAAGAGCAACAGGGTTAAGAAAAGAAGTAACATGAATACACATAATGTTCACTTGAGTGAAATAAAAATGTGAATTATGTCGTTAAACTCACCCAAATGACCTTGTGCCGCATGAGCTCCGCCTGGCTCAGAGCCTTTTGCAGCCTTGCCATCCGCCTCTGGTGCAAGGTCTCTCTGAGGGATCCAACAAAAAACTGGGAGACCAGCTGAACAGACCAGGAATCAGGCAGGAGCTGGACAACCTTCTCTGCTGCAAAGACCCGAGGGTTATTGTTGAGCAGATCTGCAGCAGCACCGGTGAGATGCTCCGAGCTCAGGTAGATTTGGAGCAGGGTGAGCAGCAGGGTCTGCCTGAACTGTGAGTCCCGGCCCTGGGCAGCTCTGCAGCAGAGGGCCTCTGCAGCCTGAGGGTCTCGCTCCTCGTGAACGAGCAGGTGTAGCGCCTGAGAGTATTCACCAATCTTACTGAGGAGAATTGCTTTCTCTATATGCAAGGTTGTTGACTTGACTCCCTCTGCAATTGGAATAAAGATTTATAATTCAGTAATAACTCAGTAATGATTTATTTTCTCTCAAGGCATCCACACACCATACACAGTGGAGACATCATAGAATTTGGATTCCCAGAGCTGCTGCTGCAACTTCCCTCTGGTCTTCCTCAAATTTGTTTCCTCTCCCTCTTGCAGGGTCTGAGTAACATATGCCAGGGCCAGGCAGTTGTGATGTGTCTCCTCCTGGGGCCAGATTAAACAAATCATGTTCAGTACATTTATTAAAGCAGTCAGGCTATTAGATTAGGCAGCTGTTGCTGTACCAACCTCACTGTTCAAATCATGGATTAAGAACTCGAGATACAAAAGCAATGCCAGTGGGTACTTCTCCAAGAAAGCAAGGACATCTTGTGTCTCAAACTGATCATCTGGTGGTCGCCTGCTGAAAATCTGCACACCTATCTTTTTCACATAAAGATAAGCCGTTAATGACCATCTGATTACCAATAATTTTCGTCAGTAATGCAATTTAGTAAATATAGTGGGTGGCATTTTCCTGTCTGTTTATATCAATAAAACATGGTTGTATTGTGTAACTCTGCCCTCTGCAGTTTCAGTAGAGAGCATATGAAATGAAAAGGGTTACCTCCTGGTTTCTTTGCAGAGTCCAGTCTGCAAATTTCCACACAGCATCTCTATCTTGCATTTGACTGAGAGTCTGCACTATGTGTCCGTATACATCTGAGCAAGAGGGATCATTGTGGACGCCTTCTGCAATTTTCACCCAAGTCTGGAAGAATAAAACAGGCTAAAACACACTTGTTGAACATCTAAGGCTGACTCATAAAACGCGTAGAGTTTTAGAAAATGATACCTCAATTGCATCAATTAGACTTCCATGGCTCTGATAGAGGGAGCCTAATGCAAAAAATCTGAGAAAAAAAGATATTCAGAAAATCAGAAATTACAAATACAAAAAAAAGAAAATTATAAAATACAAACAGACAAAATTCCTCAACAAGCCTCAAGGATAGTTCATCATTCAGCAAAGACTCATAACCATATTTGTGCTCTAAGCAAGTATGATTAGAAATCTACACACCTACTGATTAAATAGTTATTAATTTTTCACCTGTTATGTTGCTGCAAAACGGGAACACAGAGGTCCAGGCTGCATTCATTAGGAGATTCTACAAGCCGCTGCAGATTTTCTGCATCTTCCAGTTCCAGATACAGCCTCAGGAGGGCGCAGTCCACCTCCATAATGCACTTCAGGCCTTGCTCCATCTCCCTGACTGCTCTGAGAAAATCTCCCAGGAAACCCAGGTAATGATGAAATGTGTTTATGTCCTCTCGCCAGAGCACCTGGAGATCCCTGCCCTTGTTTACTTGATCAAGCTGGGATTGAAAGTCCCCGCCGAGACACGACTGCATGTCAGGGTAGAGATAGAGGATCTCTCTCGGGTCCAGCTCCCCTTTACTGTTCAAGTGGGTAATGAGTATTGATTTGTGTTAGACCGTATAGTGGAATACAGCAGAAAACACCCACTATTCACAAAATTCGCATATGACTGCACATTTTACTGTGATTTATTTAGCGTGATTGGAATTTGGAGTGTCGTGAAAGAGGTTTTACTCTCACATGAATAGATCTCTGGCCTCGGAAAAACCCTGCTGGTAAAAATGAACAAACCCAGCCAGGCAAGTGATGGCCTTCTGCAGCTCCTGCCAGTGAAAAAACAAAAGCTCTCTCAAAACCGGGCACACATTGCATGAACATATTGGTGCTTTAAATATGTTCTTGTATGAACATATTTTAAGCACTAATATGTCATCTGAAATCATTGAGGCAGAAGATTGCAGTGTCCAGAATTAAAGTTTGAGATGACTGTTACACTAAAATATTAAAACAGCACAAAACCAGCCAAATTAGAAATAATGACTTTGATGTATCATTGTGCTTATTCTGACATCCCCACGTCAAACCGGTGACCTGTAACCTGAGATATGTCATAGATTACACTAAATCTCGGACGCCATCTGCTGTGCTTGGTTGCATTCATCCAATTGGAATACACCTATAATAGCAGCTCACAACAATGCAGTCAGTCTGTACCTTGACCTCTGAACATAATCTGTTCTGTGGTGATGAAATATTAAACTCTAAAACTACGATGCAAAACTGAGCTTGTAATGCATATGCATTATTTACACACCAGAGGTGTGTTTGAAACTGTAGAAAGGTGGGAGCGCAGAAAAAGTGAAGTTGAGAAAAAACTGTTTGTCAGTATTCTCTTAAAGAAAAAACATATATGTCAGCCAGACCTACTCTATGTTGTTCTAGGTTAGTAGTAAAAGGAATCTAAGCTAGGCTAGTAAGCTAGCATGACTAGTTTTATTTAGCTAACAAGACCAATTTATATATATTACTTTTCCCTAATGACTTGTATACTGCCTTATTAAAGAGTTACAACAAAACACTTAATACTAAGATACTGAAGCATCAAAATAGATTCGACAGGAAAGTAATGTGGCTAGTTGTAGGGTGCAGTCTTTTAGCTATGCTCAGCTCTCTGGGGAGAGCTATCAGCTATGTCAGTTTGTCACCATTTTTAGGCTGAAACATCTTAACTACGCCTACCACTGGAAGGACTGGTACTAAACTTTGAACTTCAGACAATTTTTCTCTTGTTTTCCCTTATCCCTATAGAAAATTTTCATTTCTCAAATGTTTTAGATCAAGTAGCTCTAAAACAAACCATATTTCCTTTAGCTTTTAGCTACTCTGTGTTTGGTACCAACTAGCAAATGTTAGCACACTGACAATAAGATGGTGAACATGGTAAACATGGTCCCTGTTTAGACATCAGTATATCACCGTGTCATTATGAGCATGTAAGCATGCTAACATTAGCAAGTACAGGGCTGCCAGCATGACTGTAGACTTATTTATGTTCCTGTATATTTTATGTACTGTTTTCTTTTTTTTTTTTAATGACACATTTCTATTTCTATGATTGTTTATAGGGTAAAACAGCTTTTTTCACACTGATCTTAGCTCAGATTTGACTAAATATGTAGCCTAGTCAAGTCAGAACAAATGGCAGGTGTTTTTTTTTTTTCCATATATGATAAAGGCAGAAGAATGAGATTATACAGGAGAAACACTAAACATTGCCTGTGTCATTAAATCATTCTCAGGAATGTTTTGAAACCTATGAGAAGAAAATGTTTCAAATGTGAGAAGCCTGGATTTCAGAGGAAAGACATAGTGTGTGTGTGTGTGTGTGTTTATTAATTGTATTTCACCTCGTATGAGTCAAGTGGGCAACGGCTTTGTACTCCATCCAGCAGCAGTAAGGCTTCCTCGACCCTCTCATGCCTTACAAGTGCCTGGATTTGTTCTTCAAATGGCACCAGACGCAGGCTGAAAATGTCTCTCTCTGTGAACACTAACAGGCCATCTGAAGGGAGATTTGTTTTTGGTTTTTCAGAAACACTCAGTGTGTAGGAACAGTAGGTGCAAGAATGATTGACTGAATCAGTGCAAACTGAGACAGAGACAGCTACATCTTTCTAAACAAAACCAAAAACTGACAGACGTTCGGTTTACAGTCTGCCAGGATTAGTTGATGAATTGATGTTGCCTGATTTACCTGATGTGCAGAGCAGACCCTTCGCCCCGCTGAGGCTTACAGTCTGTTTGCGCTGCTGATCTACCATGCTATAGACAGACAGCACTTGGGGCTGCAGGGTTAAGATGTAAGGGAAACACACACCGGCTGCCAGCACCTCCTGAGGCCATTGCAGGGGCGCACGCTGGCAGATCCCCGTCTTCATCACAAACACGCCTGAGGGGTGAGGATGGAGAAATTTTATTTACAAAAAACAAATATCCTCTGGCTAGATGGATGAGATGATTAATTGGAACGCTCCTTTGGAAAAGAAGCATGTAATGACATATGGAGATCTCTGCGCTTGCAGCCTGTAGAACATGTACCATAAACATTTGACAACTCTTACCTAAAGATTCAGGCCCGTTGAGGAGGAATTCCCCTTGCCCCACTGAGGTAACAATGACCCCCTGCTTGCTGTGATTGTGAGGAAAAAGATCCTCACTACTCCCAGTCTGAATGTCACAGAGTAGATACCTGTCGCTGGTGGCTACACACAAACTGAAGCCATCTACCGCCAAGGCTACAGGTTCCTGGGGCAGTTGGACTTCCTTGATGGCATCCCACCTGTCCACTCCCACCACGTGGATCTGGATCACCTTCCTGCGGCTGGAGGAAGTCACCATCTGCACACATGCTGTCTGGGCTTTAAGCAATGAGTTGCACACCTCAAACAAAGACACATGCTGGATCTTCTTTAGAGCTGGAACAGGCTCCAAGGAGAACATGTTGAGGGCAGTAATGCTCCGGTCCCACAGGACCAGCAGATGGTTGAAAAGTGGGACTGTCCTCAGTTGGGCTACTTGGTTGCTTGAGCCTAGTTTTCTTGCCCTACCTTCTCTAGCTTTGCTCTGGCCAGGACTCAGATCTTCATTTGTGCTGCTGGGAAGAATGAGATGCTGGACCATTGCATCTTTGGTCCCTATATACACATTTCGGTCAAAGCACTCAAGGCAATGGATGCTGGATTTATCCTTGTCTTTTGGGGTTTTTTGCTTTTCATAGACATGCATTTGTGTAAATGCTCTAAAAGCCATTGCTGGAAATTAAAGATGTGTAATTTCTTAAGGATAAAACTCAATAAGAAGCTGCTTTAATCAAAGCCACAGATCTTCTGTGTTTTATTTAAAATAAAATGTCCCTACCTCTCCGCTGTTCTCTCTTCCTCTTTATGAAGTGTAGAGTAAATTCACTGCTTCATGTGACTCTATCCTGACAGGAAGTCTATGTCAGCATTTTACGCCTGCTGTGTGAGGACTCTTGCACAACCTACTCAGCAGTGCTCACAAAGAAAACCCACTTTTTTATAAGGATCAAAACAATAGGTATGGTGAAGAAGACAGATATTTTGAGGCACCCATATATATGGTCCTTGTATTCTTGCCTTGTGCATCTACGAAATAGGTGGTTTTTGGTCAGTGGATAATGAACAAGTAGGACAGCAAGAGGTTTACTGATCAAACCATATATGGTCACTCTGTTTGTTTACAACGTAAATGTGCTGGGTGTGTCGAGGTCAAGAAGAAACAGAAAGACACCAGAGGTTTTTTTTTTTTACGACAGTGATTGTGTAAAGGGTGACTGAGAGGGGACAGTATGGTACGGTCATAAAAAGATCTGGATTTCAAACCTACTCATCAAAGCTATATTTGTCCCACAGATATGCAGAGTCCTCTGGATGGTATCATCGGAGCACTTAGACTGATTATGATGAGCAAAACAAACAGACAATGATCTCTATTTCAGTGTGATATATTTAGAAATGTCTTTATTGGAACTACCTTGCATATAAACTATTTCCTATGAGAGAAGCGTAAATTATGCATTCTTTTTGGTTTCCTAAGTGTAAATACATATTATCTAGACTATCAAAACCAATGCATACTTTGTATATAGCAGATATACTTTATTGGAAATGAAAGTAAGACCTATATTAAAGGTTAAATATGTTTTAGGGCTGTAATTAAAGACTGCTTTTATTATGAATTAAACTGCTGATTATTTTCTATATTGATAATTATGATAGTTGTGATAGTTAAAAATAGTTAAAAACACAATTCAACCAACAACAAAAAAAATCCTAAAATAGCATAATGCGATTTAGGACAAAAATATATAATCTAAACTTCCCAGAAGCAGAAAACAGCAAACATTTGGGAATTTTTTGCTTGAAAAATAAAGATTACTTGATTATCAAATATATAATTGGCAACACTCTATAATAACTACACACTTTTAGGCATTAGTTGAGCATTAACAAATACTGAATTCATCATTTATAAAGCATTGCTCCCACATGAGAACTCCTTAGGGCGAGGGTTAGGGTTAAGGTTACCCCTACTCCTAACCCTAAGTGTAACCCTAACCCTAAGGACTTTTCATGTAGGAAAAATGCTTTATAAATGATAATTCAGTATTTATTAATGCCTAACTAATGATAAATTCAGTATTTATTAATGCTTAACTAATGCTTAACTAATGCCTAAAAGTGTATAGTTATTATAAAATAATCTATAAGGTGACTAGTAGCTGTAAGACCTGATATGTTTGGATTTTTTTTGTTTTGTTTTTTCATTGTCAATTGTTTTGTTGTGTGGAAAAGAATATGAAATTTTCATGTAAAGAAACAGTGAATACATGAATCAACAATAGAAAAATGGCACCCTATATGTTTATCTTAAGGATACATTGCAGTTTCTGTGTGTGTGGGCAATGTGAGACAGCTAAGAGCCATTTATGACACAGACACAAAGAAAATCTGACATTTAGCGCGTGTATATGTAGGAGGCATGCTAAGGAGAAATTTTCATGGATGCACGGTATGAGCTCTTGTTGTAACTGTGACCCTTTCATGGAAAGGTCACTTCTCCCTGCCACAGTCGGTGCACAAGATGTTGTCACGCTGGGTGAGGAAGCCACGTCCCACCAGCGACACAGAGCACTGTATGCAGGTGAAACACTCGCTGTGCCACTGGCGCTCCTCAAAAGAGATGTACTTGGCCCCTGCCAGACCTACACACATCAAACAAAGATCCACATATTTAAAAATCCGCAGTTCAATGCATCTTCACCATGTTTATCTGACAATTCCGACACAAATGCGAATGAAAGCCTCAAAAATAAGCGGGAGAACTGCATGAGCGATGTCAGAGTGAATGAAGCATGACTCACTGGTGATGGGCTTGGTGCAGCCCACACACTTCTTTGCATACAGGTTGCTGAAGCATTCAAGGCAGTAGGGGTAGTTCTCCCTGGAGGTGAAGCGCTGACCTGACAGCTGCTTTCTGCAGCCGATGCATAGGAAACACTCGCGGTGCCAGGGCTTGTCTTGGTAGGTCACTCCACCTGTCGTGATCGCCTGGAGGCAACACAAGTCCAGAGTGAGGGAAAACACGCAGTGACATTTCTATTGTTACGCATCCTTTTACTATGCAGCCACAGCGTGAGTAACATTAAAGCACCAGCGTTAGAGGGGATTTACTGTACTGGAGCAATCAATACATATGAAACACTCAGCTGTAACCTTACCTTCTTACAAGCACAGCACTGGTAGGCAAACTGCTTCTCGAAGCAGGCCACACAGAAGTAGCCGCTGTCTTTAGGGATGAAGGACTTGGTTCCTATTGGCTGCTGGCAGCGGTGGCACAGGAAGCAGGTCTCATGCCAGCTGTTCCCCTTGTATTCCATTTTGCGAGAACCTGGCACAAGGGACAAGAGCAGCTTAGTCAGCATATGGTACCTCTATGACGGAAACACACTGCGGCCTAAAATAGTCCTGCTTTTTCTGTGGGGAGAGGGCGATGCAATCTTAATAATCTTGAAAAGCATTTAGGGATGGGAAGAAATTGCGGTGAAAACCCAGACAAGCTAAATGGAGCCTGTGGTGAGATTATCTTGTCAGCCTCTGTTTCTAAGGTCAAAAATAACTTTCAATCTCAACTTCTGAAAATTAATTACTTTTTGTCAAACTCTTGCTATTATCGTTATTATAACATTGACATTTTTGTGGATCACTGTTTCGGATCTCTTTCCAATCCATTGTGGTGGATTACACACAACTTTTAGCCTTGAGTCCATGCATCTGAACTCTTTCCAGTTCTTCCAGTTGATGGGCAGTTGACGGGGTTTCGTGTGACAAAGGCTGAGAGTGAACCAGGGAGCAGAGTGGGTGACAGAGACTGTTTTGGATTTGTTGCGTGCGAGCTGGTCAAGGCAGGAGCACAGAGTCTTTCCCCAACCGACCAAGGTATTTTTTGCCTAAAATTACCAAGTACCTACAGAAACCGCTGCTGTTAGTTAAATTAGCACTGCAACCTTTTCCCAATGTTAAACAAGTGTTAGAAAAGGCTAAATGGCAGGAAGTCTGTACTTTGCAAACAGATGCTAAAGGGGTATCCAATGATTTAAAAGTGACACCAAGGGGGTCTTGACCAAGCTTCAGTATGAAGTGACTCAAGACTCTTAATAAGCAAGATAGCTAATTAGCTGTTAGGCTAATCCTTAGTCCCCCAAAGCGCTAATTAGACCACATATTTTAGTGACTAGAAACTGCTGTTACATGTTACCAATGCCAGACTGTAAAATCTGTCAACAGAGAACGGTTGAATGGGGAGATTCAAAGGTCTGGACCAAGGCCAAGGATTATGTTTTTAAAAACAAACAAACAAACAAACAAACAGACAGACAAACAATCAGACAAACAACTGATGAGATCTGAACCGTGATATGAACTGTTTTAATGTGTAAACTTAGTATAGCTGTTCTGTGTGTCTGTTTCATTGACTGCCTGATTGTTATTATGCTGCTATATGTAACTGCAGAGCAGCAGGTAAATTCAGCTCCCGTTGATAAAATAAAGATTTATTCTGTTCAACTCTATTCTAAAAACATTGTCGGGTAGATGCATCTGACATTGTTGGCCAATCATTATATCAATTTTAAGTGATCATCGCTGTCATTATCATTGTAACCATTATGCCACTTTACCTGGCATGACTGTTTTCTTGCAGCCGTTGCACTTAGAGGAATAATCATTAGCGTAGCATTCAGTGCAGAGCAACAA